>JAVQJX010106476.1:0-10394 GCA_036025115.1 Ambassis agassizii | reverse complement strand
CCTATGTTTGGCATATATCCATAGCTCACATTCAACACTTTAAGCTTTTTTGTTCCAAGTGTCCCACATTACTAATGGAAATAAGCCAATGTCAGGCTTTGGGCCAGGTTTCTTTTAGTTATCTGCCACTGCTGTGAGCAGATTGATTCATGTACATGCAATGGGACTTTTAGTTTGACAGACTCAAGTTTGGATGTCATACAGGATGCCTACCAAAAAAAAAATATATGGTAAGATGAGAACATGGAGAGGGGAGTGTGAAATGCACTAATGGTCCCTGGCTGCACATAAAGTGGCAACAACTACACTGTCAACAGCGTACACAGGTTACAAACACACACAAGCTTTCTGACTTCTTACTTCTCTACTAATTGTCAAATGTGGAAAGAAGAGTACAGTGATGACCTCTACTAAAAATGTAGGTGTTTGCAACTGTAGCTTTGTGTTATTTTTTCAAAATCACTTTGACAGATGTTACATCATTTTGTTACTGCTGCACAGTATGAGGTTCAGGAGGTGGGAAGTGTGTTATTGGCCCTATGCCTGTATAGAATTGGAGACAAAGTTGTGTGTGTTTGTGAAGTGTGAGTCTGTGAGACAGAAAGAGAAGGTACTTTAGTCTGAAGGACCCAGAGACCTGGCTCACAGCCAGCAGTCTGCATACCCACAAATCTTTGCTGCTGCTGCTAGGCAGAATGGGCTTTTCTCAATGGCAGTTAAACCTTTCTTGCCACATACTGTATGTACTATGTGGTCTCCAAATCATAATTACTAGTATTGCCAGAGTTTTTGAGGGTTTAGGACCATAATGGTTCAGACCAACATTTGCTTGGTAAAAAATTCAGTTTCAGCCCAATATTTCTGTTGCTATTACAACATTTTCAACAACAAGACCTTGTTTAAAACAGTTCTTTCTATTCTACTCAAGGTTCATTGACTAAATGTTCTCTCTAGTCTTGGATCAAATCCATTCTTTTATCACACCGAAACTCCTTTCACAACCTCAGTGTTTTAACCTATTATTCACATTCAATAAAAATCATCCTCCACTTGAAGCAAACAGTGACCCATGTTAGGACCACATTCACAGTTAGAAAAACACTGGTCTACAATCTAGTGAAATGTGGCTGCATGCCAGCTGCCTACTCACCGCTGCTGTTCCTTACCACAGCTCAGACAAATTGGTCCCTATGGGATTTTGTGGAGCATTTCTGTACCTATCGTGACCTAAAATTATGATGACTTTTCACCCAAAATGTAAAGCAATTTGCATGTTCAATGCAGATATTTTTCGAATATAGTTGTAATCTATTGTGTGACTATTGTGTGAAGTCAAGGAAAATTTGTACTGTGTCAGCAGCAGTTTACTTTTTTTAAGAAGGGTGTGAAGTGATTCTACAGTGAGGCTGTAACTATATTTTCATAGTTTTTATATTTGATCATTAGTATATTGCAAATCACAGACATTGTCTGTAGTTCAAAGCAAAGGAAATCAGACTCTTAGATCCACCCTTGATAAACATTACTTTAGACCAAAATCAGCAAACATGTAATTAAATGCTAATTTTGGAGCATTGTTCTTTATTTAGAAGTGCAGTTTGATGTAAAAGATCCCTCCCTGGTTTTGACTTGGTGTCAAATGTAGTTTTGATCCAGGTTAAATATGCAAGTCGCACACACTGTTTCTTCTCTTAGAAAGAACAGTGTTGTTAATGTTCAATATGAGTGATGAATGTTCTCCCTTTCTGTCACACAAACACTGTTGACGATCTGCTTCTTGCACACAGACATTTTGACAGACAGACACTATGGAGTTCAAGTTGGGTTCCTGGTTTAAATATAAGGGAATTGCACAGCAAGGTTTTGCTTGAGGACACTAGAGAATCAGTGGGGTTCTTACTCTGTTATCACTCACATCAAGTGCCACCCACTGCCAAAGTACCCTTGAGCAACGAGCTGAACCGCTCACAACACTGCTGCAATGCTGCTCGCCTAGATCTGAGTGATCTGATGTATACCTTTTACTTCCTGTGTGTGTGTGAGAGTGTATATATCTCAGTGGGCAACTGCAGTCCCAGAGGCAAAAGAACTGTAATTCTTCTTCAGAATAAGATCTGTTTGTCTCTGTTTGACTGCATGAAATGTACTCAGACTTGTGAAAACAAATCCAACTTCCCTTCACACATTCCTCACACATAATTCCTAAAACAACTTGTATGGTTGTTTAGCTGTGCCAAAATCAGATGAGGCAGACTCCAAACTTCTACACAGGAGACAAGGGTTTGTCTTCTATTTTTTAAAGTTCTAGGTTTTACTACATTGTTTAGCCAGGTTTAAGAAAACATTATGGTTTAGGTTTAGACATTTCCTCTCACAAAACTGAACATGTTACAAGGCAAATTTCCTCTTCACTATTTTCCTGGTGGTGAGTCCTATCCCTGCAACATCTGCATAAACTTACCGTATATGCACAACTTCTAGAAGTAACCTTGGGTAGACAAACATCAAAATGATCCATAGCCAGATAATCTGCAATAATCCAGAGAACTAATTAGCCATGAATGCAATTTAATATCTTTTGTCAGTGCAATACAGTAGAAAATACCATACCATATTAACATGTTTTCATGTTGGTACTGCGGGGTTAAAGTCTCGACTCTCCAGTCTATCCTTTTCTTTTTCTTCACTCTTTTTTGGGCCCTGTTCTTTTGTTAAAAAGTCATCCTGTGGGGTTTGAAAGTTGGAGTTACAGGGATTTTAGTTGACAAGAGTAATGTGTATTAAGTGTTAACACACAGAGAAACTAGAAAAAAGAAAATGCCTATCTTGCCTAAGGCCACCCCCCCCCCCCCCACCCCCTACCCACCCCTTTTTTAAGCTTCAGCAGCACTAGGAGAGAAAGGAAGCCCTGGGTGTTTTGTGTAGCACTATCTGGCTTTACAACTTTCCAAAAATTCACTGTGCTGTTGCCAGAGATTTAAACCACCACTCATTGCAGATTTATACACTGTTTTTCCCAAAACACGCATATACTCCACCAAGGCTGTCATGTACCAGAAATCCACCCCTCCTCACTCTGTTCTCTGCTATTTCTGTCTTTGTTTGTAAAGACCTTCCAACATTGAAATATTCAAGTATTTGTTGTTTTAATGTTTTCACATCTTTCTTCAAGATTTCTCCAAATATTTGCTTACTTTCTCTCTCTCTCTCTCCACAATCTCTTTCTCTCTTCTCCACAATAAGCTCTTCCAGCCTATCCATTTACTGCAAGCTGTTGTCACTGATAGACTAGTGTTCCACCAGACATGCAGGAAAAAAATGGATTCTGTCCAGAAAAGACAGGTTGAAACAAATAGTTTCAACCAGGGACATACATCTACTGTACAAGCATGGGGTGTATCTATTGTTGTCAAGTAGAAGCCAAACGTTCTGTAAGACTATGGTATAAAATAGTAATATTTGTTTTATGGGTTTACATTGGTCTTGTCTCTGGTTTTGTGTGTGACGGATTGTTTTCTTCATTTCAGAGTCAGTAGATATATGAGGAACCAAAGATATAAATTGCTGCTATCTTTCAAAAAAGTCAAGGCAAGAGAGCTGTTTTCAAGTGTACTGCTGGGTTGTTTTACATTTGAAGAGTAGACTTTATATGTGTTTTATCACTCCACAGTTCAAGGATTTTTGCTGTATGTCTATATTATGCATAATCTTGGTTGCACAGTTTTCTCAGTCTTTCAGCAAACACACTAACAAAATGTAGTAACATGATAAAAGTTAGTTTTTCAGGTACAAGATTCTGTCGAGATCTCTCCTGTTTGTCCCCTCTTTATTTAGTTCTTGAGGGGGTCTTCATTTGTCCGGTAATGTGTCATTTTAACATCCACTGACTTACAAAGATGATTAATTAACATGAAAATGTTACTTGCCTTTAACAGCAACAGTATTTCCACATGCATTCTTTTTGAATGCAGCCTCCTGTGTAGTAATAAAATCCTCTGGCTGCCAGCATCAATCTCAATGCATCTTGTCACTGCCACTGCTTGAAAACGGTGTAGTTAGTATTGGTCAGTATCAACATTTATGTTTGAAGGGAGGAGAAATCAGGATGTAAATGCTGGTTCAGTACTGCAATGTAAAAATGAACATTTGTCTGTTGTAGTTTTTGTAAATCTGTAGATTTGCGTGAAAAGCACCTGGAATGCTTGACTTCCACCATGTAATTAAAATGACTTTATATCCATACTGGGAATTAATTTAATCTGTTGTTCACGTGTGGACTAGTTTGGTAGGGAAGCATATATAAGGACTTTACTCACAATAGACAATGGGTTATATGTTTTTGAAACAGTCCCATGCTATTTGCTACCGCCTTATTTCTGTAAAATGAATTGAGGCCTGTGAGGCAGTTCACAGGGCAGACACTACACTAACATGGTGCAGTGCTCTCACTGCAACATACCCATCACACATACCCTTTCAATCATGGCGTGTACTTAAGCCATCACTGCCCTGCTTACTCTGGTGCTGCATGCCTGCAACCACTTCACTCATGTGACTCATATAGCATTTGAAAGCTCTACTGAAAGCTTGTTGATTCCTTGTGGGGAGTGATGAGTTCAGAGCATAGATGCTAAACATCAATGCTGTATATTTTCTGCATTCGAATATAATATATTCCACTTGAGTTGGCCGAATGAAATACAGAGATCTTCAGAAAGCCGCTTGAACCAAGTCTAAAGCTTAAAAGTTATTGAAATTTTCTGCTTGGTGGACCACTTGTAAGCCATATTTACCAGAAGACTGCAAGGACATGCTAAAGGTCATAAGTCTTTGATCTAGATGTATACACGCAGATAGGAAAAACAACATTAAATTGGATTACTTTGAGTGTTACTTGAACTACTTTTAGTCTGGTGTGTGACAAATGAAAACTTCACTATCCAAATTGAGTACCAGTGTAACATGATTGCAACTGCACTGCTACATTCTTTTGTTATGTACATCAATCAGCAAAATGTTACTACATTATGGGGCACATGGGCAGTAAGCACTTTTCAAAGCACATCTGCTATTTTCAGTGATAAATACAGTCAATGTTCTCAGCCTGTCACTTCACTGATAAAAGAGCACTGTTGAGATGGAAACGAACCTGGTTCTTAGACATCTGTTCATAACAACACAACCCATTTTTCACCAAAATACAACTCTCTTTGAGCTGACTCATTTGAATAAAAACTCTCATCTGTTTGTACCTCCTTATTCACCTCTGTGCCATTATGGGTTTATTCTTTCACATGCCAGTATCAGTGGCAAATTCTTCAGTAGACTCATTGATTTACAACACAGCCTCATGCAAACAAGACAGAATGTACACAGTTTGATTTTTTTTTTTAAGTTAGAAAAGTATATGAGTATTAGCCATGCTTGCTGTCTCATAGACTGGCAGGCAGTGGTAAAGATAGACTGATGCAGGCAGATACAGATGGGCAGTCAGACAGATGGACGAAGCAGCAGAAAGGCATGGTGCACTAGGCAAACTGTCTGGCTGGTTGGTTGACTGTAAAGACCGGCTGGCTGAAATCACTGAGTGGCTGTCTGATTACATAAGCTGGTTGACTGGGTGGACAGTTGACCGACTGGATAAACAGTCAAATATTCTAAACCCGGCTCACTTATTTTTATATAAATGTCAAGCAGTCTGTTTGCCTGATTGGGAGAAAAAAAGACTGACAGAGCACAGGAAAAGCAGGGGGAGAGACAGGTACACACAAAGGGATAGACAGGGAAATGGAATCATGTTGGCCCATCAGTGCAGTGACAGCTAGACAATTATTGCTCATTACCTGACTGGCAGGCTGACTCACTAACAGTGTTGGTTGTATGTCTTTGGATGCTCAACAAATATAAATTCTCATCTGTCTCCTGGACAATCCTTCATTTTATATGCAAATCATGAGAAAAGATTGACATTATATAATGTGTTTTGCCTTAGGTATATATTTACACTGCTTATGATGGTCTTATGTCTTATGTGCAATATTGCAGTGTCTGATTTATCCATAACTCAATAAAGACCTGTTAACCTGTTAAGTCATCATCTGTTTTAATAACAGAACTTACTGAGTACCCTTTGCAAACAGTTTTACCCCTTCGTTTTTCATCAATGCTACTATAATACTGTCAATATCTATTTAAAACCCCAGGTACTCTCTGATTCTTTGAACCTTGATGCACCAAAATGTTCTCCAAACTATCATATGGCCATGAAATTAAAAATGCAGGATAAAAGCATGCTTCTGATGATTTGTTACATCCATTTCACTTTGTCCACATCTTATTTGTTGAGTAGTAAAATATTCATGTGGAATGCAAGTGATGTCCCCTGTGGGTCACCACAGTGTTTTATTATAGCCTCTGACCAGGCAGTTCTCTTTCTGGTTGAGAAAAATAGTGAAAGCACAGAACCTGTAGCACAAAAGGCTGTAGTCAATTTCACACCACCAGTGCCAATCCACAGTCATAAAATGATGTGATAGAACACTAAATCAGTCTTGAAAAATAAGTGTGAATGTGGAGCAAGAAAGAAACCAGGAAAACACCCATGGCAGCAGAACATGGGTCTAGTCACATGTATTATGGACTCCAGCTCTGATTAGCTCTGGTGGAGATATCGAGGCGATATACTGATTTTTGAGGCATTTTCCAGTGCACCTGCCTTGGTATCTTATCTGGCTCTTTAGCATATATTGTATAAAACAATTATACAATAACAACACAATCAGTGGTTATCACCATGATTTGAATAATCATCGAAATATGTAGTAGATAATAAATCATAATAGTTTCATACATTTCGCAAACTGCACCCTCTACTGGTATAAACAGTGCACAGCTTCAGTGTCAGTTACAAAAAACAAATCACTGCTTAAATGTAAAATTTAATTTCAATCTAATTTTAACCCATAAGAACAAAATATATTTTCCTCCTCCTCGCTTCCCTCTCGCCTTACCACGCCTGTCACCCCTCTCGGTTCTGTCTTTTCTCTGTACCTCTCTGCCTCCATTTCTCTTCCTGTTTGTTGCCTTTTGTATGCTCTCTTCATCTGTTCTTGTCTGTCCTCTGTGTCCTTGCTCAGAGGCCAGAGAATTAAAATTATTCCTTTTGCACTGTTCTCTTTTCACTGTCCTCTCTGTTGCTCAGTGTTTAAACGGTGTAAAAGGCTTACTTCTTATTGCTGTCATTTTTTGCCCATCCACCTTTCTTCCTTTCTTCCTTCCTCCAAACCTTGTTTTATGTGTCTGCCTCTTTTCCACTCTCTCACTTCCATCTCTCTGTGGACTTAGTTGACCTTTCAAATGATGAAAAATGAATTGTGTAAAATGAATACAGAACACAGACTCATTCCTGCTTTGATTACTTTAGCACTTGAATCCTGTTTCTGTCTTTATTATTCTCTCTCCTCTTGTCACTGTTCATTGTTGCATACTTTGTGAACAAGGTGTGCTGATTGTGTCTGAAAGTGTCCTCCTCATTTGGATAGCCTATATCAAGAGCTACTTAACTTTGCACTTAAGCTCTCACATTTCCATGGACACTCACAAGGAAAATTGCGCCTAATAGCCCCCTGGGCTTCCAAATGTTAATTTTGCATAGCATAAATGAAAATAACAATACGATAAATGTGGAGTATGTGAAAAACATGGAACATCTAAAACCAGTATAACAAGGGAAATGAAATATGAGATCAGGGGTTTGTCTGCATGGCAGCTGAAAATGACAACAGTAGATGTTAAAGTGTTGCCAGTGGTGCCTGGGGAAGAAGCACCACAGACTCCTGGATGACAGTCTGTAATAGAGCACTTCCAGAATACCCCTCCAACATCCTAAGGTGGAGTTGATGCTGGTGTGCCAGGGCCATGGCTGCAAACACTGGATGTGCCACTCTGATCATCTGGCAGAAACGTAAACCATGTGTTGTTTGTGCTGCAGGTGATTACATAAAGAATGTGTAGTTTATTCATGAGGGTGTGCTGATTTTTGTGATGATGAGGCCTCCTGGCTGACAGATGTACTGATTTACATGACCACAGGAGACTGCACACCTAGTTAAAATAGTTATGTAGTTGTTTGACTATTACCACTACTTAGTTTTCATTTTACTTTATGTTATGCGGTCAGGTAATCATTATTGCAAGTATGAGGGACCAGACATTCAGCTCAGAATATCCCGTAGAGCTTCATATTACCTCTACATGTCACTACACAGTAAGTGGACCATTGTGGTCTGTTTTCTAGTCTATTAGAAACACAACAACTTAACCTTTTAACTTATAGAAGTCCAATGAGTTGGCCCACCAAGTCGTTCCACTTTCAGATGAGTCTGCGAGTCACACTGGTCTGGACTTGGATGGTTATCTTTAAACGTGGACCCCTGCAGCTCAGTCATTTTTCACAGTGGCAGGCAGGTTTGAATAACGGAGAAACCTGAACAGTACTAAGTCAGAAAAGTAGGAAAGATCTTGGGAAGGATCTTCTCTCAGATCTTCAGTGATGTTTATTGATTTAGTCTTACCCACAACATCAAAACACTGAACACAACTGTTTTTTACTGTCATGTACACATATTTGTCAAGTGCTCAGATTTGATGTTGAACTGTTGTTTACGTTTAGAAGTCAGTTCTCTTGCTGTGTCTTGCAGAAATTTATTTTTGATCATTTCTTCCTAAATGCAGGTTGTCTGGATTCATGCTGCCCTCACCTATAGTCAGCAGTGGATCCATACTGGCCTTGTGGTTTACCACAGACTTTGCTGTGAGTGCTCAGGGCTTCAAAGCTGTATATGAAGGTAAGAAAATGTGTGATGTGTAAATACTGGTCAGGATGTACAAACAGCTTCTTAAGCCTGTGTTTGATATATATGCCAGAGATGCAATGCTAAATTGAAAAGTAAAGAGTTTCATTGTTGGTCTTTTTTATTTAAATATCCAAATGACAGCCGTGGTTGGAGCACTTTGGAGTGACTTTGAGGATCTGAGTGAAGCTGCTGTCAGTATTCCACTGCATGTGATGTTGATTGGAGGATTTCAGCTTATCTATGTATTTTTATCAATGTCTAATCAAATCCCTTAGTAGCAGTGACTTTGTGTTGTTTGGGACTACAAATTAGAAAGCCCTAGATACAAATCAGGCTGATGAACTCTCCTCTTGATCAAGTACTAACATACTGTATAGCTAACAAATTTCTCTAGGCGTCAGGTGAAAGTCTGGGCTTGACTGTGCTTCTGATTAATGAGAATAACTGTTCATGTTAATAGTTCCATGTAGGCGAGCTTTGGCAGGGAGCCCAGCGTTTCATCGTCCCACCATCAGTTGAGACTACTGTAATGTATACATTATATATGTATCTCCAGTAGTCATGAATTAATATGCCATGTATGGTTATGTCTACAGTGAGAGGTGTGTTCACATCTGTTTCTGTTGTAAAAAAATGCTTGGCTGCATTTTATTGTGTGTGTCATGTGTGTCATGAACATGGTGAACATGGTGTACAAGACCGTTCTATGTCTGAGTGCCTGTTGGGATACGACAAACGCTTAGCCTGACCTTTTGAAGATGTGCATAAGCACATACACAGACACACACAAACCCATACAGAGAGCATTCCATTACGCTTGTGTAACAGTTCATCTATGAATCATGAACTCTAAATATCAAATACAAACTCAAGAGACCAGATGTACACGCTAAATCCCCTGTGTGTGTGTGTGTCTGTTTCACGTTTATTCATCGCTGACTCTTAGTGTGTGTGCATGTTCCTGGATGTGTTTTGTGTGTGGTTGTGTTTATGTTGAAAGCAAACCTGACAGCCATTAAACCTTAGTTCTCTGTCTTAGTTTTTTTTTGCCTTTATTCTGTTTCATGTCTGTGGGGACCCTTAAATGTGTTTGTTGCCTCAGGAGTGATTGGAAGTGTGTGTTTGTGTGTCTGTGTGTCTATATGTCTATGTCAGGAATGTGTGCATGTATATGGTGAGAGTGAAACAGACACTTCTTTCTGCTAATGTCTTTTTTTGTATTGATGTCCCAGACATCAAAAATTGATTCATGCCTTGTTTTTTATGTGCATGTGCTTGTGTGCAAGTAAAGTGACGTTCATGCATCAAAACAACATTTATTAATGATGTTAATGATGTTTCTTTTGTGAATATGAGATCAGGCTCGAACTGGTACAGTTGCAGCTAACTGGTTAGCTTACTTATGCAAGTGAAGATTACTGTAGTTCATTGATGGCCATACAAATGTGACACAGTGGACACTGATAATAATTATATTTAATGGTGATCGTATTATATATTCACTGTGATCTAAAGCAAGACCGTATAAAATAAAATTGT
>JAVQJX010106416.1:0-18162 GCA_036025115.1 Ambassis agassizii | reverse complement strand
TGGAATTAAACACTAACATTTGTCACATAACATTTGTTTACATTTCTTTCCCTCTTTTTCTCTGAAGGCCCAGTCTTTCTTCTATTGGAGCATCAGAAACGTAACCAATTTCTGTCATGCTCTCTGGTTGTTCCAACACATTGAAGAGAGGATGCTACTGTTACCAGGTTTCACAAGCATTGTTGGTCAACTGTGCGCCAACATTGCCACAGACATTAAGATTTGAAACACTAGTCAAATAGACATATCCATGCTTGTTTGAACTTGGACATCCATTCATTTATCAATACAATGTGTATAAATACCAGTGAAGAATATTCAATGAGAATAATTCATTTATGGAGGTTCAAAGTGTTACCCTCACTTTCCTGAGCATTTAACCTTTCCACTTTATTAGAGTGGATGCCTCATTTAGAAAAGTGCACCTCTCACTTGCAGAGAACTTTCTCACAGGCCTCTAGCACATATGTTCCATTGCATTTTGGGGGGATTTATATGAGATTTCCACTGTAGGTGGAGAGAGAAGCCCCAAAGCTCAAGAATTTTCCTTGTGTTCCATACAATACTACACTGTTTTCTCTCTGTGTTGTGTAACAAATAAACCACCAGAGTTTCTGAAGCCTTTGCTTAATTGGTGTAACCAGGGTGCTGGGCTGTGCTGTTAACTCTTCAATTAGGTTTCTTGCTGGTGTGCCTGCAGTTTAAGGCATTCCACTTTGTGTGATAGAAGTTTCTGTTGATTTTGCTGTATACTATGCGAATAGGCTCCACACAATTGCCCCAGGTGGTTCATATACCCTTCACAATCTTAAATGTCAACAGGCCGACTTGATCTTAATATGCAGTCAAAACTGAAATATTAGATGCATTCTGTTTCGGCTGTCCAGGGTGGTGTGTGTTAGTGATACAGAGAGAATCAGGTGGTTTACTTGTCCAGTCAGCTCACTCCTCTCCTCTGACCTTGCCTTCTCTATACTCCCCCCCCCCCCATGCTCTCTCACTCCCTCTCTGTCTACCTCTCAGAGGAAGTACATCTATAAATAACACAGCTCTCAGCTGCCACACCCTTTCCTCGATGTGTGTGTGCAGGGGTGATCTGTTTGCTGTACACACAGAGAAGTCAGACATGCATGCAGGCACCTTGCTTTGTGCATATCTGCAGACGTGTGTGCAAATACAGCACTTTCTGAGCATGCCTAAAAGACATGTCGCCTGCTGGCCTTTTGTTTTGTTTTTCTCCCATTTTTTTTACTTTTTTTCTTTTTGGTGGTGTGGGTATGACTCATCACAGCAGCAGGTGTCCCTTCGCCCCACCCTTATTTGTTTTTGTCTTCCTCCTTCAGTTTCTCCCATATTTTTCTTCACTCCTCTGCATCCTGTCTTTCCTTTATTCCAATCTGAAAGGAGCATCTCAGCCCCCCTCCCTCACAGTGCAGCACAGCTGGCTAGCATGTGTGAATGCCACGCTATAAGTCTGAGTGAATGCAAGAGGAGGGGGAGGAGCATATTGTGTACACCTGGAGAGGACTTTCCTTATATGGAGATGTCTAATAGCCTGATTAACATGTAAGGGTGACTATTTTATCAAGGTCCATCAAGAGTAATCACATTACGTTCCGTCACGCATATCTTAACAGTTTTGCTGCAGGAAGCGACATTTTTTTATTGACACAGTAACATATGTCCACGCTTTTTGCAAAATTAAAAAAAACATTTGCTGATTTTGCAAATTTCTAAATGCAGTTAACTTTCCATAGGGTCATTTTTCACTAGATTGATTCACCACAAGCATTTTGTGAGAACTGGACATGATAATATAAAGAGGTGTTCTTGAAAAGAAAAGACAAGAAGAGTGGACTGAGCAGGGAGCGGAGGAGAGAGGTGATGGTGCAGTTGAGAAGTGAGGCCAGGAAGAAGCTAGGAGGAAGAGAGGGGAGAAGGCAGCCAAGTGGAGAAGTGTGTATGTGCGCGCGCGTGTGTGTGTGGCCAGATGGCTCCAGCGTGTGGCGACCAGCCAGAGGAACAGGTGCAGGTCACATGACCAGCCGTTACCACGGAGATGGTGATTGCTCTTGGCGTGAGGATGAAAGGAGAAGGGCCCCAGGGACAGAGAGGGGGTGAGAGATGTAGAGAAGAGGGGAGAGTGAGGGAGTGAGCAGGAGGGAGAGACGCACAGAGCAGGAGAGAGGGCGAGCGACACAAGCACAGAGGGGAGAGAGAGCGATATCCATGCATACTGTACTACAGATGGTAACTCTGAGAAGGACAGCACACACAACAGTTTTACACTCCATTCAATATTGAGTTAGAACTAATAAGAGTTTCCTTATGATGTGGAGACATCATTTTGGCACTTTAAAACTATGCAACATGTTGTATAGTGCGTTCTATAGTGGGCTTTGGACAGACAATTGTGAATCCAGTTCCATGTTTGCAAATTAGCCGCATCCACTAATCCTCAATGCTAATGAATCTCTAATGAAACCCTTTAGCTTTTTTATCAGCAAAGGGCAGAGGACAAAAAGTCCTTCTATAGTTTTTCAGCCGGCAGTGGCCCTCATTTTTGCTTGTTAAAGTGACAAACGTCACTGACGGGTCACAACTGCAGCCAGTCAGATGCCCATTCCATTGGTAATGGCTGTAGGTTAGGATCAGATGTGACAGAATGTCAGTGTCGGGTTACAGGCTCCCATTAAACTTGGCCATAGATGTAAAAGATGTCTTAGTGTAGTCACAACCTAATGTTTCAACTGAGCCTTTGATAAGTAAGTTCATATTTTTGGTGTTCCACAAGTGTTCACTGTATCTTGTGCTTCTGCTTTGTGATTGAAGAGATGGGGACAACAGGGTTTGGCTAGTTTTTCCTAATGAGTAACGTTGGATGCAAAAGATTGTAAAGATCTGGCCAAAAACCTAGGAATTAATGTTGTGTATCTAAAGTGAAACGGATTAAGAAATGTTTACAAAACTACTTTTTGAGTCGGTTCATGTTGAAAGTCGAGAGGCCACAGTAATAGCCTTTGTCAAATCAGTTGCCATCTGGAAGGATTTCCGCTCCTCATTTCTTTGTTGTTCTGTCACTGTTTGTTGTATTTCAAAACTGTGGTGATACGATTAGTTGGAGGGATAGTCACC
This sequence comes from Ambassis agassizii, assembly GCA_036025115.1. Classification (NCBI taxonomy): domain Eukaryota; kingdom Metazoa; phylum Chordata; class Actinopteri; family Ambassidae; genus Ambassis; species Ambassis agassizii. Next base: position 15,027 of record JAVQJX010106416.1, on the reverse strand, counting down.
TGAAAATATTTAAGACTGTGTGCCATATGATGTAAAGTTGCACCACAACTTCACCATGGTTTTGACTGTCTCACTTGATTTATAGTGTCTAACTTTTCAGATGTCATATGAAGCACCAGACTGAGCAGTGATGTATCTCAAAGTGGAGTAGTGAATCCATGCTGTCCCCACATTTTTTATGACTTCATGTATGACCGTGTGGGGTTTGTGGTTTATCTACTGTCTTAGTGTTGTAGAGGAGTACTGAGGGAGGTAGTGAGAGAGGGATGCTGAGCGTCCTCTCACCTCTATGGTGTGAATGCACACACAAATACACACACACTCTGATAAAGCCAGCTCCTCTTTCTTTCCATGCCAGAGATTAGAGGAAGCTTTGGGGCCTCTCGCCCCCCTCCTTGTCTGCCTGTCTCTCTCTCTTTTCCCCTCCCTGTCTCTCTCATGGCCCCCTCTTTCTTCCTCTCTCTCCCTGTATCTCTCTATCTGGCTCCCTCACTCCGTGCCTCCACGCAGTCTTTCATCATATTAACCCCCTGTGTGCCAGAGCCTGAGGCACACTAATGATTTCTAAATGGGTAAATCAAACATGGCGATTGCCCTGGGACAGAGAGACATGCACACACATGAGCACACACATGAATGCTTGTTAGTCATAGGAATGGATGTGTGTAGTTTGTAGCAACTTTTTTCATTTGTGGAATTTAGTTTTTTTCCCCCTCATTTCCTACAGTGGTAAAAAGGAGTCGGAGGGTGGGGCGAGCGCTGCTAAGAAGGATTCCAAGAGGAAGAGAGAGTCGTCAGTCAGCGATGATGTGGAGGTGAAGTCTCCGCCCCCCTCTCCTCCTGAAGAAGAAGACGATGATGGTGTACAGGTGGGAAATGAATGCATTTGAATCTCGATTCACAGTTCTAAGAAGTCCGAAGTATAAAACTTGTGTAGGTTTTATACTTCAGGAACTATGGCGGTAAAAGGCTCGCTGTTTGTGTTGTAAACCAGTCCTTGTTGACAGACTAAGCAGACAAGCCCCCTGTCAAGTTTATATCTTGCGCTGTCAGCATCTTTTCTGCTGCTGCACACAGTTTTTGAGAGCATTTCTGCTTTTAAAGTAGAAATTAGTGTCTTTTGATATTGGAAATGGTGCAAATTATGTACACCAAGAAAAGTGTAGCATTTGCTCATTACATTAGCAGCTGTAAGTCCAATTGAATCTGTGGGTTTGTTAGCCTTACAATAATTGTCACAATTATTGTCACCCAATAATTGTGAGAGTTCTCTCTCACATCCACTTTGACACGTTTCTTTCCTCCTTTCTTCAATCAGAAGCGCCGGTCCAGCCGCCAAGTAAAAAGGAAGCGGTACACTGAAGATCTGGAGTTTAAGATCTCAGAGGATGATGACAGCGGAGATGACTCGCCAACACCAAAATCCCCATCGTCCTCATCCCAACAACAGGTACTGTATGAGTTACACTTATTCAATCTTCATGAGATGGATCAGTGTACATGCAATTTCTTAAATGGATTCTAGTATAAAACAAAACTGAAAGCGGTGGTAATTATAAAAGTACTGTAGGCCTGTGTACTAGAGTTGTTTTGGTGTCACACTGGTGATGTCTAAAAATGTGGCAGGCTGGCTTAGACTCAACACTTGTCTTCTTGTGTTCTATATTTTCAGGATGTGGCTGAGGCTGAGGGGCCTGTTGTGGAGAAAATCATGGGTTTGCGTCCCTCTAAAAAACAGGTAAGATCACATATACACACATCCACCCACCACAGATGCATCACACGGGGAGATGCACACAGACAGTTCGATCCGAATCATGGTTTACGTCATCTGATTAGCAGCTCCACAACTGGCCTAAGCTGATTACACACACGCGCACTCACGCACTCACAAGAGCTTAGACAGTGTGTATTCACATAGTAAGTGGAGATGAGAGTTCTTGTTATGTCTGTGTGTGTTTGTGCATGTGTGCATGCGCGCCTCCGGTTGTGTGTGTGTTGGCCCGGCTTTGTTTTTTATGCCTTGTCTAAAGAAAGCTCATCCCTGAGCCAACACACACGCACATACAGTCACCAGCCAACTTTTCTTTGCTAGCCAGCTGCCAATGGGTTACCCCCCACCTACACACACACACACACACAAGCATGCACACACACTCTCTCTCACAGCTCCATTCAGAGTTGACCCCGGGCTTGGCGCACAGCCAAAACCACAACGCTAGCTACGCCAGACGCCAAGCTTGCGTTTCCTCAGGCTGTGTGTGTGATTGATGATTCATGGCATTACAGTGGTAGTAGCATTGTGGAGGGTGTGTGTCTGTGTATGCGCGTGTGCTTTACGGTAGTAATGGTGAATGGAAGTGGACGCCTTTGCTTGAAATGGCTACTGTTTAGGCGTTTTACACACATGTATGGAATATTTGAATGTGTTCATTTCTCAGTTAAGCTCATGTAGATTTTTACATTTACAGACTACTTCATTCATATCTGGGTTCTATTAACCAAAATGGTAAATAGCTGCGCAGCTAAAGATTTGAATGAAACAATAGCCTCCTTTACTGTGAGGATGTCAAGCAGAGTGAGATTCAATGTTGACTGACATGTCAGTGTGAAAGCGGTTTGCTGGCTCCTTCTGCGCCACTCCACTAATTCAACCACATGTTGTATAACAATGACGAGCCTCTTCTGCTCTTTCACCGTGCAGCTGCTATATTTGCTGTGATTATTAACCTTTTTTCTCCTTTTCAGCTGGAGTCGGGGGAGGAAATGGAGGTGGAGGAGTTCTACGTCAAGTTCAAGGGCTTGTGAGTAGTAGCAAGTTTTTTTCTCTGCTCTCCACCTCTTTTGTCTTACACTGCAGGGATCCTTCTTTTTTTAGACATATTTTCAACACACACACCAGGGTGTTCATGGGTCTTGAAGTGTGAAAAGCTCTGTGTATTTAGCCGGAAAGCCTTGCATTTCTTTACCTTGAGGTGATTATTTGTGCTGCAGAGAAATTCTTGGGTGAAGTGGATGTTGTTACTATCATAATGTGTATAATGCATAAATACACATAACTTCACCTTTTAGCAGGAATTTATTTCATTGATGTCTAGATTTCAGTGTAGACAAATGGAAAAACTGATTTTGCAAATGAGATCAAAGCTGCATGTCTGATACACAAATTTTGAGCCCATGACTTGCAAATAAGTGCAGACAGCCTGAAGTCTGAACAAAGCAGCTCTTTTTATATTGATGCCAGTATTGTCTGTTTGTAATCCTGTGAACATAAATTGATAATAATCACACAGGTGTTCGTTTTTGTGATGCCCTTCATTTGGGTACCGCGACAACAAATGCACATAGTTTTCTCACAGCCCCCCCCCCCAAAAAAAAAACCCTCCTTCACACTGCCTTTGCTTCAAACACTTATTTTACGTTATAAAATCAATGACATGGAACCTGGTTGTGTCTTAGTTCATATCTCCATTGTCGCTGGGCTGACCTGGAGGAGCTGGAAAAAGACAAGAGAATACATCAGAAGGTCAAGCGGTATAAGGCCAAGCAACAGCTCAACAACTTTATTACAGAGGTAAAGACAACTTTGCACTACAATCACATTATCTGGGTCCTGACCTTACTCTGCATAAAACCCACTGTTCATAAGGGTCAGAACAATAGGGCCACAGTAATTGTTTTAAATTTTGAAAAATGCAGATTTTTTTAGCCATCAAAAGATATTCTATTCCTGTGTTGTTCATTAATGATTTTCAAGTTACTTTTTAACCACTTTGGACAGACAACAAATGTAATTTGTACAATATTGGACAGCGACTCATATGCCTTCATTGCATACATTTATTTGAGTAAAGCTGTCAAGTGGGAGAAAGGACACTTTGGAAATTTACAAACTCAGTCACAGAATTAAAAACTCATTACAAGTTTAATTTGTTTCTGGCCCCAGGTCAGGTTATTCCATAACTCAACGTATTGTAAAAATGTGCTTGTTTTCTCTCCAGATGGATGATGAGCCTTTTAACCCAGACTATGTGGAGGTGGACCGTGTCCTGGATGTTTCAGAGAGCACAGATGAAAACGGAGAGGTGCTTTGATCTCATGGGTTTAAGCCTCTCCCTCTTTTTTTTTTCTCTGCGCTTACTAACACACAACATCCCTCCCTCTGTGTCTTCTTTGCAGACGGTGACTTTATATTTGGTGAAATGGTGCAGCCTGCCTTACGAAGACTCCACGTGGGAGCTGAAGGCCGACATCGACCAGTCAAAGATCGAAGAATATGAACGCATTGCTGCACGCACACCCAACACTAAGAGAGTGGTGAGTAGCTAAGTGTGTAGGTGCCTTTTGGGTGCTATCTGTCTCCAAGCCTCCTCCTTGTAGGCGTGTGTTTGTGTGTGTTGGCCTGCTGCCTGCTCCTTCCTCTTCCAGATTTACAGCTCCCTTAACTGCTCTCCACAGGGCCACGTTCTTGTGGTCATACACACTGACTCGCACACACATGCACACACACACCCTGCTCTTGTGGCCAGGCCAAACCACTAACAGTGTGTTTAATGCTGAACAGAAGCTGCTGACTGGCTGTGGTCTTTCCTTTCCTCTTGCTGTGTCCATCTATGTAACTACTGCCTATTGCTTCTTCTTGTGTCATGTTAGAAATGCTCCATTATACGGCAGCAGAATTTTGAGGCAGTTTGCTCTTAGCCATGGCCAGTGTGTAGCTTCAGGGATCAACCACTATCTATTAAGTACAGTTGAATGTCATTCATTTTGTGAAAATTAACATTTTATGCAAGGAAAAGGACCTAACAATATGTTTTTTTCTATTTTTGTAAAATCGGTGCCCAAGAAAGAACATAAATGCTTTTCTTTTTTATAATTACTGTTTATTACTGTGCTATTCTGCACACAGGCACATCTGAAATCTCTTCCCATGTTATCCTGTTTATGTTGGTTTCATAGAGCTGCAGAACTTTATATTGCAGTGACAGCCCAGAAACTGCTTCACTTGTACAGAAATCAGAATCCTTGCATTGATAATTTGTTAGGGATTAATAAGCCCCTCTGTGGTTTCATAACCCCATATAATTTCTCCTTGTCTCCAGGATCGGCCTCCTCCAGCCGACTGGAAAAAGCTGGAGGGCTCAAGGGAATACAGGAACGGCAACGCACTCAGGGAATACCAGCTAGAAGGCCTTAACTGGCTAACATTCAACTGGTACAACTCGTAAGTCACCATTAATCGTGTTCTGTTAGAATTGGTCCATAATTGCTACTGTCAGTTTGTGCATGTGATACCACCTTATTTAATACTCTTAAGTGGACATTAAAGTGAACATTATGTGGCCCTGTGGCATACTGCTTTTAAGTTTTCCCAGTGGTGCCGTTCATGCCTGAAATGTATGCTCTTGATTGCACCACAGGAGTCCTCAGACAAACAAGTCTGAGCACATTTTGATCTGTGTCTGTTTGAAGGTGAATACTAGCATGGCTTTTTTTTTGGAAATATCGGGCACATATTAAAGGAATTCGGCTAAATCTCTGAGGATGACAAATTGGCCACTTATCCAGCAATGAGGCACGGAGAATTTTCCAACTTGTCTCCCCCATTTTTTTTTTTGCATTAGATCACTGTAGTGGAAAAAGGCTGCCTCAACCCCTTGAAAAAGCAGCATTAATAAACCAAGAGGGAAAATCTTTTAGCTCATAGAAACCTATTTATGCAAGTCATGTAAAAGTTATGAAATATTACATTAAGGTTTTTCACCAGTGACACTAAAAACACATATGTCATCTGCCATCTGTTTCACTCTACATCACCTGTCCCTGTAGACGTAACTGTATCTTGGCTGATGAAATGGGTTTGGGGAAGACCATCCAGTCTATTACATTCCTCTATGAGATTTACATGAAGGGCATTGAGGGGCCGTTCCTGGTCATCGCCCCGCTTTCCACCATCCCTAACTGGGAGAGAGAGTTCAGGACCTGGACTGAGCTCAATGCAGTGGTCTACCATGGGAGCCAGGCCAGCCGCAAGACCATCCAGGCCTACGAGATGTACTACAGAGAAGCACAGGTAAAAGGGAATGAAGTAGAAAGATGTCATATTGTCAAGGTCGTCCTACATTTAGGATTGCTAATGATATTTTTAGCATGCTATAAAAGATGGCACACACGAGATATATTTTTCACTTCACTGTATCTGAGAACCAGGACGAGTATCATGTAAAGTAGGCGGAAGATGTGAAACACTGCTGTGATAGTCAGCAGATCTGAACGCCTCCTCAGTCAGCTGGGGATGGACGGCGCTCTCTTGCTGCATAAGCTCTTTACAGTTCTCTAGCTGTAAGTCATATACTGTAAGCTCTTATTGCACAATGCTGCTAACATATCTTAGTGTAACCTACGCCACAGTGAGCCTGTGAAGAAAATAAGCTCTGGTAGCATTGTACTTGCTCCCTGGTTGTTCCTAATCCAGGTTATGGTAATCCTCAAGGTCACGATGCAGAGGCGCTGTGTTCTTTTCTCTTGTCCTGTCTGCTTCACCATATACAGCACATATATTTGATATTTCATTCTTTTGTTGTGTTACAGTTGACCACAGATGGTGGCGCAGCTACCACCTTTGACTAACCAATGAAATGAGTTGCCATGGCTCTTGAACACCTTGAATCTATAGCTGTCACTGATCTTTGTGTCTCATCGCTGCAGGGCAAGATAATAAAAGGAGCGTATCGGTTCCATGCGGTGATAACAACGTTCGAGATGATTTTGGCTGACTGTCCAGAACTTCGCAGCATCCCATGGCGCTGTGTAGTGATAGATGAAGCTCACAGACTCAAAAACCGAAACTGCAAACTACTGGAAGGACTGAAAATGATGGACATGGTGAGTTCATGGAAGTTACAGCTGGAAGAATAAAGACAAGTGGCCTTCGTTTGGTTTCTTTGAACAAACGACACAGTATCCGTTCGAGCTGACCTCTGTGTATTAAAATACAGTACATCTGTCCTCCTTTCATTGGTTAAATTCCTGTAGACACAACCTTCAGTCAATTTTAGAAACTCTAAATATGTCCTTCCTGTCTCTGTCTCCTTCAGGAGCACAAAGTTCTGTTGACAGGAACTCCTCTCCAGAACACTGTGGAAGAGCTCTTCAGTTTGCTCAACTTCCTGGAGCCGGAAAGATTCCCATCTGAGGAGACGTTCATGACAGAATTTGGAGACCTTAAGACTGAAGAACAGGTAAAATAGGCTACTGAGGCATTGCTCTGTAACTAAGTGATGGCTTTTCAAGTTCCCATGTTTCCCATTATACATTTCTAATCTAGTAACACTTCCTGCTTGTATCAGGTTCAGAAACTGCAAGGTATCCTTAAGCCCATGATGTTGAGAAGGCTGAAAGAGGATGTGGAAAAGAACTTGGCCCCCAAGGAAGAGACCATCATTGAGGTATGACAACGGGGAATGATTATTTGTTTGTTTTTTAAAAAGCCAAGCATTTGTCAGACTTGATTTTATAGAAAAAAATAGTAATGAGGCTCTTTACAGGTGGAGCTGACCAACATCCAGAAGAAATACTATCGGGCCATTTTGGAGAAGAACTTTTCCTTCCTGTCTAAAGGAGGTGCAGGGGGAGGTGGAAGTGCCAGTGTCCCCAACCTCCTCAACACCATGATGGAGTTGAGGAAATGTTGCAACCACCCCTACCTCATTAATGGTACATACTCTTCCAAAAGTGTGATGAACCCCTACAGTACACCACTGTTTGTCTTTTTGTTTTGTAATTATTGTCATCTACTCCAGGAGCTGAAGAGAAAATCATTGAGGAGTTCAGGGACTCCCATGGTGGCAGGACAGACATCCCAGAAATGGCCCTCCAAGCAATGATCCAGGCAGCCGGTAAACTGGTGCTCATTGATAAGCTGCTGCCCAAACTAAAAGCAGGTGGACATAGAGTTCTGGTGTTTAGTCAGATGGTTCGGTGTCTGGACATCCTAGAGGACTACCTCATCCAGAAAAGGTGAGGGACTGTTTTCTCCTGCTGTGTTGCTACAATTTAAAGAGGAACTTTAATCTCACATCTTCAGTTATATTTTAACTGAAGCAAATAACCTGCTAAATCAAGTACACCTTCAGGTTTATATTAGCCCTTTTATTGGGGGAAAACTTGAAACGTTATTACAATGTTGCAGATTCTGTAAGCATAACTGACAGTTGTCCTCCTGTCTGTGTCAAGATATCCATATGAACGTATAGACGGCAGAGTTCGCGGTAACCTGCGGCAAGCTGCCATCGACCGCTTCTCCAGACCAGACTCTGACCGTTTTGTCTTCCTGCTGTGTACGAGAGCTGGAGGACTTGGCATCAACTTGACTGCAGCAGACACCTGTATCATCTTTGACTCTGACTGGAACCCTCAGAATGACCTCCAGGTACAGACCCACACCCTGTAGGTTACAGTGTACTGTACAGTCCATAGCAGCTTTCAGGGTGGCCAGTTTGGAGTTCAGGCAGTCTGTTGGATATAATGACTCCGCCAGCCGCATTTAGCTCTGGTTCAGTGGACCATATTATTAGTCCACTGCTGTAGCCTTACATCTCCAGCTGAGTCCACTCCCACAGCATGAACAGAAAAAAATCTCTGTAGACCATTTTTCATTTGTCTCTTTGTGCATTACCCACCAGGCCCAGGCAAGGTGTCATCGTATCGGCCAGTCCAAGGCCGTCAAGATCTACCGTCTGATCACTAGGAACAGCTATGAGAGGGAGATGTTTGACAAGGCCAGTCTGAAGCTTGGTCTCGACAAGGCTGTGCTCCAGAGCATGAGCGGCCGAGAAAATGCCAACAGTGGGGTGAGACATCCCTCACATCTAGTATCTACGGTATATCAAGCAAATCTCTTTTGATGCAAAAATGAAATGTTTTTGTTTCTCGTCCAGGTCCAACAGTTGTCTAAGAAGGAAATTGAGGACTTGCTGAGGAAGGGAGCCTATGGAGCTCTGATGGACGAGGAAGATGAAGGTTCAAAATTCTGTGAGGAAGACATTGACCAGATTCTCCAAAGGCGAACCCACACCATCACTATTGAGTCTGAGGGCAAGGGGTCTACCTTTGCTAAGGTGAAAAACTTATGTCAGCTTAATTGTTTCTTTTCCTTGCACTGTTCAGACTGTACACAGACGGCTCACAGTACAGTGTGCTGTGTCAGCAGCTTCACGTAAACCTGCACTCCCTCTTGTCTGCAGGCCAGCTTTGTTGCAGCGGGTAACCGAACTGACATTTCTCTGGAAGATCCAGACTTCTGGCAGAAGTGGGCCAAGAAGGCAGAGCTGGACATGGATTCCATCAATGGACGGGTAAGACACACTCACACAAGTACCTGCAGTCTAAGATATGTCACCATAAAGGTAGAACCCACACACTGTAAATACTATATACAAAGTCTTGTGTCCCTTTATAGAAAGGGGCCTAGCAGTGGTAATTAGTCACAAGCTAGGAGAGAGAATGTGAGACAGACTGAGAGCAGGAGACGGAAAGGACAGGAGGGAAGCGCAGAGAGAGGGAGAGAGAGATTAATATTGACAGTTGGGAATCTCCTCTCTTCCTTAATTACCCATGTTTCTCTGCTCTCATGTGTGTGTTTGAGCGAGAGAGAGTAAGCTGCTTAGCTCCACTTAACAGAGCGCAGATGCCTGGAGGGTACAGAGATATCACTTAGGCAAGTGCTCACACATACACACGCATAGAAACACAACCTCTGTCACATTCTTGCGCACACATTGAGCGCTCTGCTAACTGGCATCTTTATATTGCGGCTATCCCTTTCCTTTCTATATGGCGAGCGTTTTTTTTTCCTTTTTGTATTTCCCCCTCCTGAAGACAACCCCTCACAGCTCCCTCACCGCCTCTCTTGTGGAAGGCCCTTCACTGGAACACTTAATCCAGCTCTACCAGCATGAATACAGGCCTCTCCCGTGGGATTTCTCATTGTGTGATGTTAAAATGGAAATGACTACAGCACTCTGTGATAATTGTGGAACTAACTACTGCCCTGTTTGCGCATATTAATGGCTTTGCAAGAGGGGGAAAAAAATCAAATTAATTGAACAAAAATGTAATTCATTAGACAACATAATTAATGCCAGTTTGTGTTTGAGCTAGGCAGCAATTTTCTCAGTATCGGAATGAAACGCAGACAAATATCCAATTAATCAGATTTGGTCCAGAAGATGCCATAGAAGGCTGAATGTACATGAAATGTACAAATAGGACACTTCAGGGGAATAAACCAGAAGGTGCCTTGCATATTGTTCATGTGTAATTGAAAACCACATCACACACCTAAATGAAAGAACAAAACCACATAAAGCTTTCTCAATGAATTTCCTTGCAGAACACACTGGTTATCGACACGCCAAGAGTGAGGAAGCAGACACGGCACTACAGCAGCGTCAAGGAGGAAGAGATGCTGGAATTCTCTGAGCTAGAGAGCGATGAGGACGAACCAAGCAAGCCCACATCCAAACCACGACGACCCCAAGACAAGGCCCAGGGATACCCGCGATCCGAGTGCTTTAGAGTGGAGAAGAACCTGCTGGTTTATGGGTAGGTTGTTCATGTCCACTCCCAAACAAAACTAGAACAAAGACATGCTTGATCCCTCCACTCTGAGCCATGTGTGAAGAGAGATCTATTAAACGTAGCTACAGCCAATAGGAAATTAGCTGAAGGTCTGAAGTCAAAAATAATCCACTTAGCAGTAACTATAAAAGGAATTGACACATCCTGTTTGTTTAATCTGGACTTAAACCAAATTATAGCAATGACAAGCTGTGGTTTTAATGGAGGAGCTTGACTACTTCTTGAGTTTCTGACGACACATGCACACTTTACCTAAGACGCTGCAACTCATAACGTGGTAATTCATTTTCTTAAAAACGTTATACAAAACAATACGTGTCTCCAAATATTAAAAACCTTTTATAGAGCTCTTACAGACGAAGGTATTTGCATATATTGGGAAGAAAAACCTGGTTGGTTGTGATGGGTGTGTGGCGTCATGCTTTTGCTTGGAGTTTCTCACTCAGTTGATGTTTGCATGTTTAAGAGCAAATGCAATAATAGGTGCAACACATGGAGTGAGTTAGTACACGGATATCTTTGCAGTTGAGACCATCACAACACACACACACACACACCAAGCATGCTTATTTTGGTGCCCAGAACTGGACAGCAAGTGTTTAGATCACACAGTTGATTGAGGTTAAGCCTGTCTCATACAAATAAAATGATTTATTTAATTGTATCCTGGGATAGTATTTCAGAATGTGCATTCATTTTTTTTGTGCTGTGAAAGAAAAGAAGTTCAGTAAATTCAATAAATCTTGTACAACAGCCTGTACAGTCCTACATGAGTGCAGTATACTGGGCACAGTCTCACACTTACCACAGATAGTGATTATCGGGCAAGCCCATCCATTTTCATGGCTGACTTGCGTGACGTGTGTGTAAGGAAGAACAGTGGTGCTAGTGAGATGTCAGCGTTGTTATTGTTACAGTCTAGCCTCATGGCCTGAGGCTGTAGGACACAAAAACACACTGTCTGACTGGGCTTGTCTTCTCTGCTCAGTGCTCCGTTGTCTTTTCCCATCATTCATCTCTTTCGCTCACCCTCCCCACCATTTTACCCACTCCAAAATGAGTAAGACTAGCTCACATGGTTGAGTGGTTATTGCAAGGCAAAAAATTTTAGCTGAGAAGATGACTGTCTGAGGGATCCTGGCCACCACAGTAGCCTGCAGGATTGCTCGCACTATGAAAGTGGTGAGGGGTGATGGGTTGTGATCCATGAAAGCACATACAGAGGGATGCCTGGATGAGACTAGTTATGGTGCTGGTAATGGTTAGGTCTGCAGACTGGTAAGATGTAAGATATATTAAGGCTCAGACACTACATACAATAGATGTCTGGTGTGTCAGACAAACTGTGCACTGATTAAGGAACTGGGTCACATCAATCAAGTGTCTGACTGGCTTAAATAAAATACTTGTTTAGCTAGCATTCCTGGGCAGTCAAACAATATTATATTTTTGCAAAAACGACTAAAAGTTGGCCTCATTTTATAGACCAAAAACAAAATTATTACCTAGCACTACCACCATTAGTCATATTCGGACATTACAGCGCATAATGTGTTTTACAGTATCTGTATTGTGTTGTAGATTATCATATGAGAAATGCACTGCATAATGTACACACTAACGGAGACGTTCTTCTTTAATTTTCTGCCATATTTTCAGGTGGGGTAGGTGGAATGACATCCTGACTCACGGCCGTTTCAAGCGTCCCCTGAAGGAGGCCGATGTGGAAACTATCTGCAGGGCCCTACTGGCCTACTGCCTGCTGCATTACCGTGGTGATGAGAACATCAAGAGTTTCATCTGGGACCTGATAACCCCAAGTGAAGATGGGAGCACCAAGACACTGACCAACCATTCAGGTAAAACGCACATAATCACTGGGGCACACTTGGTGTAAAGATTGGATCTCTGGAAATACATGATCAACTGTGAAGATGCATAAATGTATAATAGAAATTCTTGACCGTTTCCAACTTCTTCTCCCCACAGGACTCTCCACCCCTGTCCCAAGGGGCAGGAAGGGCAAAAAGGGGAAGCTCCAGGCCCCGCCTCCACAGACTCCACGCGCTGATTGGCTGGCCAGTTGCAATCCTGACCACATACTGCAAGAGGATAGCTACAAGAGACACCTGAAACATCACTGTAACAAGTAAGACTTCGTAGAACATTCACACACACAACACTAGCAGTGGCCAATTCGTAGTTGTATAGTTCACACGTAAATGTATACAAGGGATCAGTGGTTATAAAAACATGACATGGATACAAGTGGTAGTTGAGTCTCAACCGTACATGCACCACAAGTTTAACAGACAACACAGGTTCCCTGTCTTTCCACACACAGGCACAGCCATTTGTCTTTGGTCAGCGCTCTGTGCTGTTGTCAGGGAGATATGCTTCCTTGCCCTCCAGGTTCATTTCCAAGATTTTTTTCCTTTCTTGAGGAGGAAGTTAGTTTGTGTGTCTAGGTCTGGCTATGTGCCAGGCCAGGTGCTAGGCAGGCAGACCTGTTGGAAGTGGGTGAAAGACGAGCACAAACACACACACACACACACACACACACACACACACACACACACACACACACACTTGGGGGTGATTATGTGGTGCCATCTGCTAGGCTGGAGCACAGCGTTGTGTGGCTAATCAGGCCTGGCACATTGATGGATGAGCACACACCGCCTGCCAACAAACACACTCACACACACTGCAACTTTTGATGCCATTGATGCACAAACACACACTGCAGAATGAGTTGCAAATGACTGTCTTTACGCCCTCCCCCCTCTCTTCACTGCCTCTCCAAACTTTCTGTTCCCTCCTTTCCAACACGGCTCTGTCCTTTCAATTCTTCTCCTCACTGCTCCTCCCACTCATCTCCTTGTCCCAGCCCCCCGCCTCTCTTCTGTCTTTTGCTCCAAACACTGTTACTGGCATTAAATCCTGGTGACAAATCTGGTGACAAATGTTTACAGTGAAGCAGATCTCCCAGGCAGCATCGCTTCCAATGTCAGGAGATCAAATCTGACTGGAATGATTCATTTTACTGGGGGAAATGCATGACGTAAAAATGACCAGCCTTTGGTAGCAATAGTAGAAAATAATGAATTCTAAAGTAGTGTTTCAGTAGATGTATAAAAATGTAGTCAAAATATACTGTAATAACATACAGGGATTTTACAAATAACCTACATTAGACAACCCAGTATCATTTACAGCCTATTAGCCTTCTGACTTCTGAACTGGCTGAATTAGCTGTTATTCTTGTTCAGGCAAAATAAGCAATTACGTGACGATACTCTGACATTTAACACAATTTGAATTGAAAAATAATGAATAGATAACTTGTTAATGTGTGAAATGACAGGGCTTCTTCATCGTCTTTTGTTTTTCTATTTTTCAGGGTGCTGCTGAGAGTGAGAATGCTGTACTATCTGCGACAGGAAGTCATTGGAGACCAGGCCGAGCGCATCCTGGAAGGGGGTGACTCCAGGTTAGTAGTTTCTCTTCGTATTTAGTGTCTTTGTCATATTGGCACCCTGCAGCAGACTGAAGTCTTAAAGTAGGACCTAACAGCACTTTGTGATCTATTCAGCTGTTTAATATGTAGTAACCAACCTGGAAAAATAAATGTGTCATCTGTATTGCCAAAGTCTGAGGAAAGAGAGGAAGAAAAACACCTGCAACAGAGTGCTTTTCCTAGAAGACATACATGGCTGCAAAGGCAGTGGAAGCACTTCTCATATTGGATGCATCATGAAAGTTAGTCGAGAGGCATATATTTATATGAATGTGTGATGAATTATTGCTAAAGTGTATTTCGGGCTGTTCTAGTGGCCTCTTTGGCAGGGTTCTTCCTATTCTGACAGAGACAACACACAGTTACTTTACCAAGGGGAAATTAGCTTTTTATCTCAGTTTGACCCATTTTGAAGTTTGTTGACATGCTATAGCCCATTAGAATTTGGCATGAGATCTCACATGAAGGTTGGATACGCTGCTCACCTTCATCTCATTCTGATGGTTCCTTCACTGCTTCCTCCATATTTTTTGTCATCGCACTACACTGTTCTTGCCATCTGTCCATCCCTCCATCTCTCTGCAGTGCACTTTAGTCTCTCATCATCTCCCATCCTCCCTCTCATCACTCTGCCACCCAGATGTGAATGCATTTATAATGTTGAGCACGTGCACTTTATGTTGATCTCTCCCAACCCCCACCTCACCACCACCACCCCTTGTCCCTCCCCCACTCAAGGGCTACTGTGACAGACCTGTGTGTGTGTGTGTGTGTGTGTGTGTGTGTGTGTGTGTGTGTGTGTGTGTGTGTGTGTGTGTGTGTGTGTGTGTGTGTGTGTGTGTGTGTGTGTGTGTGTGTGTGTGTGT
>JAVQJX010106406.1:0-10109 GCA_036025115.1 Ambassis agassizii | reverse complement strand
TATATCTCTCTGTTTTTTTTTTCTTGATTATATTTATATAACACACACACACACACACACACACACACACACACACACACACACACACACACACACACACACACACACACACACACACACACACACACATTGCCCCCTCCCTCTCTCAGTCCTTTCCTGTCCCGTTGTGGTTCTATTCTGTCTTTTTCCCTCAGTGTGTCGGATGGAAATGAGGTCTGTCCGTTTCTTTTTTTAAGAGGACGGGATGAGTAGATCAATGGATGGATGGATGGGGTGGAGGCTGTCTCTCCAGGTCTCCATTGAGTGGAGATTACACCGCCGGTTGGTGGTTGTAGAACGCAGCGCTCTGCTGGCAGACTCCAAGCAGGACTCACAGGAGTCTTTTCAGACCTCACCATTGTTAGTGAGGGATTATTCTTTGGGTTGTTATCCCATTACGCTGTAATGGTAGCAATTTTCTGCTTAGGAATTTGGCTTTTTTTCTAGTGGTGGTGGTGGTGGTGATTGGGGAGGGGGGGGGCACAATGTTTTAAATCTCATCTGCAATTTGTAAAAATTTGGATTGCTTTTCCACGCCTGGTGACAGTTTGGAGACTCTCAGTTATCTGCTGGACGGCGTGAAGATGTCGTCACTGTAAAAAACCTGAAAAAATGAATATAATAGGCAGGTTTGTTTTTAGAGTTATTCTGGCATAATGTCAAAATTCCTCCACACAATACTTCAGTCAGATTCCTGGAATATTTGGGGCATTAATTTTCCTTTTCTTTCTGATGGGACGTCAACAAGGCTTTTCAAAGTAATGCTCTTAACAGGTCATTAAGCTTTTTTTTTTTTGTTGATGTTGTTTTGTTTTTGTTTTTTTGCCCAAACACTAAAACCTTGTGTCTTTCACGTCTGATTAGTGACACTTTAATAAAGTCGTTTAAAGTTCAGTGGACTGAATTTTCCACCTTTTCTTGTGTTTCTATGGTCACGGGGAAACGACCCTCATTCAGGCCTGTACGCAATCTTTTAAATGCAAATCCTTTAAAAGTAACTGTGTAATTCCGTCTATGGGGACTCTCCCGACTTGGCCGCCAGAGAAAGTGTTTTTTTTTTAAATAAATATATATATATATATATATATATATAAGGCAACCACGGCTGTTTTTTCTTTCCGTCTTCTTGATCTGACAGCAATTGACTAAGCCAGTCCTTAAGGCGTGACAAAAGCTTGGCAAAATCTTTACATTTCTTTTCCTCCCTCCCAACTTTTTTTTTCTTGGATGGGCCAAGGTGGACAAAGCCTGTCTTCTCTTCCACTTGATTGGGTCAGAAGGCTGAAGTTAAATGTTTGGTTCAAAATTGTCTTAGCATTCCCAGCGTCATGTTTTTTCTTTCTGCGCTCAGGGAAGCTCGGAAAACTATGTCGAATCGGCCACAATCAAATCATTTACGGTGAGCTCACAGAGAAGGAATTAATGCATTTTATATGAGGATGCCGAGTCTGAGGCAAAGTCCCCTCAGCAACATGTGAGAAAGCTCTCTCTCTCTCTCTCTCTCTCTCTCTGTTTTACTTATTGAAATTATAGCTGTCACCCACTTCACAAGGAGGAGAGCCAGGGGAAGCAGGTCATTGACTTGATTTTCATGGGAAGGCTGATTCGGCCATTCAGGGTCTGATAGGTCCAGTATTGACAGCCCCTTTTTGGGCGAGGGGAGGGGAGCACGCCGCCTTCATTGTACCCACGGTTTGCTGAGGAAAAACAAGAGAGCGCCTGGGAGACAAAGCGCTCAATGGGAACAGTAGCTCCTGTGTCCCCCCCCCTTGCTTCTGACTGCTGCTGCTGGGAGGCTTGTGTCTTCCATTCTGGCTTCAAGTGCTACTCCCACCCTCTTCTCCCGCTCTTTTTTCATCCTGTCAAGTGGCTGCAGAGGTGTTGCCGTTTCATTCTCTGACCCCTGACACCCTCCCTCTGAGCCCCATCGCCTCTCAGTGCAGAGGTTGTTTGTCATCTTCATTTGCAGGAGAGGAGCGCTCTTCACTCGGAACATGCCATCACTCTTTTTGTGCTTCACTTCACTGTAAACACTGGCAGAAACATTCGTACAAAGATCCAAGTCCTTCCCTCGAGCACTTGTCTTAACAAGTTGGCCCTGGCCGGTCGTCAGAGTGTAGCACACCGGTCGAGGGTTCAAAGTTATCGGGTCACTCTTATCAAGTCTTTGAAGTGTGAGCCCTGGCTCTGTTTCCCTCCTGATAAATGCAGCGTGTGGGCTTAGTCCGGGCAGACGTCCAGGACGTATGAAGGATGGGCTCATTTCTGGTAGTGCATGTTTTTAAACACCATCTAATATATTACCAATGTTTGCCAGACATCACATTTTGACACTAAAGAATGCAGAGCTTGGTGCAAACTCATTACAGTTCCCGACCTCAGAGTTTCACTCATCCACAAAATATGACACTAATATTCCAAATATGACAATAATCTGGATTCTGATTGTGTTTTTCCACTGCAGACATGTGGGATGTGTTGATCTTGGGTGGGTTCTTATACTCTCTCTTTTTATATTCACTTTATTTACACTGTAAAGCTTCAACCTGGAGGTCTATCAGTCATTTTCAGTGTCACCCTCAAGTGGCCACTTGAGGAACTGCATTCTTTCTCTCTTTTCTCCCTGAATTGCATTTTTGCGCCTTCCATCAGTGTAAACTGTGTGTGTTTTATCAGCCTGATATAATCCCAGGGTTTACCATCAAGATTTAATCTTATTTATGTAATCTGTAATCTTACACACAGATTAAAATAACCCACCAAACATAAGAGCGAGGAGGAGGGGGGGGGGGGGGTGATCCTATGGGTTTTATGAGCTGGAAAAAGAAATACAACAGCACAGGCTGAACTCTAACCCCTCCTGACTCAACCTCTAACTTCTCTGACCCCTAACCTTTGGTCTAATCCAGGAAATTGCTGCGGCTCCCTTTTGACAGCGAGTCGGAACCGTCTTTCCGACGTTTGCTGAAAGAGCGATAATGGGGACACAATGGAGAGTCTAATAGTGTAAAAATCATGCGGCGTTGACAGTTTGACATCACAGCCCATGAAGTTTAGGTTCTTTAAAATGATGATAAGACGACTGGTAACCATTAGACTGTTTGAAACTCGGCTCTGTGTCCTTCAAAGAGTTTCTGAGAACACACACATCTTGGTTTTTCTTTCTCTTGGTAACCACAGTGGATCGGCACGGAGACTTTGTAGGGGGACTCTATCCTCTGCACATCCCTCCTCCTCCTCCTCCTCCTCTTTCTCCCCCCCTTCAGTCTAATACTGGCTTCTTTTGAAGTGTGGATTTTCTGGAGAAGTGCTTCGCAGAGCGCCTCCCCGCCGCCCCACACCCAAATCTGTCTATTGATGTATCAGGGCTCCGGCTTTCATATGGGGATATGGTCCCTTGATTTTGGGTCGTGAGCTCTTTATCGTAATTTACTGTATCAGGGAGTGCTTCTCTCCTGGTATGTGGGGATTGAAAGGAACGGTCATGTGCTGGACTGATTAAGAAGTTGGTGATGACCCGAGGTTAAACCCTTTGAGTGGGAAGGGGGGGTCGTGGAAATACAAAAGGCGTCGGAGCGGGTGTAGTGGGGATGGATAGAGGCAGTAAAATGGGTCTCACCATAAAGTGAAGGGGGGGAAACCGTCCCCTCTCAGGGAGAAGTGAAACTTTGCAGAAGCCAAGGTCAAGGATTCACTCTGACTTGTTTTGGTAGAGACACTTTCTCCTTATCGTAATCCATTAACGTGACATTACCTCACTCCCACCTCTCATGCTTTGAGGCACCAGCAGACTGTTTTTGTAGCTCTTTGGAGGACTGGCATGAACTGAACGGTGACAGCCCGCCAGCCGAGCTGTGTGGCTGAGTGTCTGTATTGAGTCTGGGCTGCAGTTTCTTTTCCTCCCCCCTCGGGGTTTGATGAGAATCAGACAGATTTAACTGAGGTTTGAGCATGCACAGAGGCCGGCTGCCATGCTAATAGTGGCACAGCCTGGGACCGCGGAGATTACGTGTTACCAGGCTGAGATGTCACAAACCCAGCAGGCTGTTGTTGCCTTCAAAGAGAGGCCTGGTCAGTCTTTTTCCACCATTAGTTATCACAGAAATGAGGAGTCATGAACTGTGACGTATCCGATCAGCCAAAAGTTTCTGCCTTTTTCCATCAAGTTTTACAGCCTTGAAATCCTCATTGCAGGATTTCCGCTTTCTTTTTTGACAATTAGCTGGTGGCTGCTGTCCTTCCTGGCAAAGAATTTACATTAAAAAAGCACTGACCCCATTTTGATGGCTAACGTAACCCAGCTGAGCAAAGCTTGCTCCAGCAATCAGATGTAACGGCATATTGCATTTAATTTGGAAAAAATGCGTCTTTTCTTTGAGCCTAAGTTGTCGTAACAGGAGGCGGATCGGAAACTTATTCTCTGCCAAATTGGCGCTGAAAAGTCGCAGTTCCTCTGTGGCGGCTCCGGCAGCGTGACAGTAGCCCTTATCAAACTTCAACACAAATGAAGATGTCTCAATGCTGTCTTTGTACGAAACGCTCAAGTGAAAACCATGCAAAATCGAGCTAAGTGGAATTAATGAGCAAATTTTGCCCTGGAGACCTGCGCTGCCTCCATCTTTGTTTGTTAAAGTGAGTGTTTTCACATCCCTGGCGTGACGCTTGCCAAGATCTCTTGGGTCCTGCAGGTAATTCCCAGGCATTTCCCTTTGTTTGGCCAAAGGGGGAATAAAGTAGCATCGACCCGTTCTACCCATCCACACGTATGTTAAAGTCATCAGCCGCTTGGAAAGAAAAAAAAAGAGTTGAGGTTAATGTGTGCAGGATCGTTCTTAATGTTCATTACTTCATTCTGAAAAGATGTCCTGGGAAATGTTTTAAAAGGCGGCAGAGAAGAGGCTCGCTGTCGACATGTCACAACACTTTGAGCTTTTAGTCATAAAGTGTGTTTGTGTTCGTTTCCATTTGACCGTCCAGGCCTGAAAAATAAACTTTTGATTCTGCTCAGCGCCGTTTCAGCTAAAAGATGTCCGCTCTTAAATAAAATCAGCCATTTATTTCAGCTGTCTCCTCCACATCTCCCCTTTGTTTATAGAAATCTTTGATGGGTTAGCGCGTTAAAAACGTATAAGTGTATGCTGACCTAATGTTGGGAGCAGGTTTTGGAGAAAGAACAGATGTTCTGTCTTCATTTAATCCCACAGAATCTGCACACAGTTAAATCAGTTTTTACATATCGTGTTAATTCAGTTAAATTGTGGACAAACACATCAAAATCAGTATAAAAACATTTCCCTCCTGTGAACCCTTAAATAAAAATGAATGGTCAATAGAAAGACTCAAATTGGAACAGTTTTTTTTTTTTGGTGTATTTTTTGATTTTTATCTGGTTCAGATAAAAAAAACAGATACTGTTAATAAAAAAATAAAATAAAATAATAGTGTTTTTCTCCTTGGAAAAATCTTTTAAATTGACAAAAAATAAATTTCATTCTTTTCATTGACCACCATTCATATTTTTTCCCTAATAAAGTGCCATGGGATGCAGTGGAAATAGCGCTCTGTATTGTCAGACGTTCTGTATCACATATTGGGATAAATCTACTTCCTGTGCACGGACATCTTGACTTGGACCTCAGACAAAAGTCCAGTTTTTTCTTTGTACTTTATTTAAAAATGATCCTCCAACAAGAAGAAGAAATGATATGTTTCTCCCTTACTTTCCCTGATATTATATCATACTGGCCAAAAATGCAGAAATAAACATGCACAGGGCTAATTATCATAACAAAATGTGCACATAGTGAACATCAAATGAATCTGCACGATCAAAAAGTGGTGATAAAAGCGTATAAAGGAGTAAAAGATAAAGAAAAAAAAAACGATTTAATCCGATAAGAACATGCATGAAAAATATAAGTCCATTCAGTAAAAAGTGTGTGTGCTGCTCTGTGGCTCTTAGTGGGGATCCTCCTGGGCCCCAGTGGGGAAAATGATAAAAGCTTTGTGTGACTGGCCTTTAGAGGATTTCCACGGCCCTGAAAGGCAACTGTGATAATTCAGGGACAATCCAACCCCGGTGGTCTTCCCACTGGCATCCCTTAATAACTATATTAGCAATTAAGAGACGAGGCCCGAGCCGCGGTCGGGGCCTGCGAGCCTCCCTGGCAGATTGTCCCTTCTTCCCTCATCTGGGCTGACTGTGGCCGCCCTTAATGGGCTGTGAGAAGACATCATCCATGTACTCTTTAACCCTCATTCATTATGGTCTCACCATAATAGATAGCAGACCGGAGATAATGTCACTTGACGATACAGCAGCGTGCGTGCTGTTTATTTTCAGTCGCCGTCCCTCCGCGGATCTGCGCAGATAATAAATGAGCAGATCACGGAACAGCTGAGAGCGGCTGAAACTCGGAGGTTGAGGTTACAGATATGGGAATTCCACCCCTGATTTCAACACCTTCAGGCTCGGTGAGTGATGTGGGGGCCTGGGTTGGAATCTCCTGAGGGATTCTGGGTAACATTCCACCACACAGGCATTAACGCAATGTAATTTTGACTAATTCTCAAGCGTTCCCAGTGAAGCTCACATGTGCAGGTTTCTCCGGGTGGATTACAGAGCTGCCCTCACAGCCGCCATCGTTTGTCAGCTCGGCCCCTCGCGAAGCTCCCCGGAGGGCTCGCAGCGTGTTTACACAGAGCTGTTGTTGGATGAAATATCATTGTACACATGTAGAATTACAGTCCGAACCCACACAACATGATTTCACTCTCACTCATGAAACATCACACTTGTTTTATGGTGTGTATGTTGAGTGTTTGCTGGACTTTTCAGAGGGTTATACTCTATAAGAGCTCCTTCTATGCACAGTGGATGGATGTCTGCAGGATTTTTGAACTTTTGGTCGGGTAATGACCGATCCCCGCCTCTCTTCGCAGTCAGCAGGTTTTCCACAGGGCCCCTGCATTATGAATTCAGATGCCTTCATCTAGGGATGATCTAAAACCTGCCCTCCATGTCCTCAGGATGAGGAGCTGTAAATGTTAGTTAGACAGATCTCTGCTTGTTGGTGGAAGATAAAACACCCTGGGAATCTTTTACCCACTAAAAGGTCTCGATGAGTTTGTCCATTTTGTCTCTTTTTTTTCTGGCACTTACTCCCTCTTACTGCCTCCTCCTCCTCCTTCTCTTCTCAAACCCTGTGGTCAGCGAACGTTAAGAAGTTATGGATGAGCATACTGATTCCTCTGATGAGCAGCCCCCCCCCTCCCACTACTCTTCCTCTATTCTGTCCTAATAGGAAACAGGGGAGATTCATCCTCCAGCTCCCCCCTCAATGGAGGCCTGTGATTGGGGATGTGTATGGTGGGGAGAAACCAGGGATGACAAATAAAAGCTGAACTTTTGAAAGCCAAGGTTCTGCTTCCCGTGGCTCTGTTTGCAGCGTGGACCCCAGAGGCCATAGCCCCTCCGCCCGGGGGGTTGTCAGTTACTGATGGCACTGTTGTTGCTTCCAGTGTGAAGGGGGCCGAAGAAGCCCCACCACAATCCCGCTTGTTAAATAGCATGAATTAATGAAGTGGCAGAGCTGGGAACTTCCTACCCCTGAGCAACTTGGGGGGGAGAAAAAAAAAGAGGGCCACTTCCTTAGCATTTGTATAGGCCCCCAACTTCTTTTCATCCTGTCGGCTTCCCCCCCAACACCACCACCCTCCTCCAAAACCCCCACTTTTTTTCTTTTTCCTCCTCCCAAACTTTTTTTTGAAGTCTTTTAATCCTCAGGATTTATGCCGGGTTGGGAACAGCAACTGATAAGCGTCCTCAATAAGCAAAAAAAAAAAGATGTCTTTTGCAGAGTGGTGTATGCTAATGTGAACAGTGGTCATGGCTAACGGCACGGAAAGTTAAGATGAAAGAAAGTTGTTTTTTCTTCACTGAAACACATCCTGCTAACTTTTTTTGTCTCATTTTACACACCAACTTTTTAAACATCCTTTCATAAGACAGCAGGACAGCATTCCCATGGTGCACCAGTCTCCACTTTTATAGCCACCCTACCTTCTTAATATGTGTTATTTATGAAAGTCTTTCAGATTTAGCCTTTGCTTTATTAGTCTTATGTTACTTATGATGTCAGTCTTCTGCACACCTGATTTACACCATCGCCAAAGACACGCTAACACTTTTATAGAACTGTAAACTGCTCCGGTGATGCTGATGGATGGCAGCAGCACAGAGCGGCTAGTGTTGCACATGACCGCAGGAGGAAGGGTCGACTTAAAAAAAAAATGTATCAACTCTTAAGTGAAGAAAAATCTCACCTGAGGGAAATTCATGGGTCTTCGGTATGTGTCAGGCTGCTCTTAATGGTCTGTGAGGCTCATATGTGCTGATTTAATGCACACTTAAAAGTTCACACATAGAGAGTGTAGGACGACGCACATGGATCCAAACATGCCGACACCACCCCCTTCTTTCTTGTTCTTCCATTTTGGGAGTCAATTTTATGGAGACGGATTGGCCTTTAGACCGCGGCTGCACCCAGACCTGGCTCATCTCAAAGTCCTCTGCTGCTGCGTCCCTTCAGTGAATCACTGGGGCTCAGGCTCTCAGATAACACACATCACTTTGAGGTAAAGGCTGGTCCGCTGCCAGTTCCCTAATGGGAGCGTGTTTATACTTTGAGTTTTTATCTGCTGTGAAGGGCCCTCCGTCGTACAAAGGCTGGAATTCCTCTCGTAAAAGCTTGATACTGCAGTGAAAAATCACATCAATAAATAAATGAAAGGAATAATCAGTCAGGCAGCAGGATGCCCATCGCATGCATGAGAAAGGACTTCGATGGTATCTCCGCTCTGCACCAGACATTCATACTTTGAGTGTAAACACGGGCTCACAGCGGAGGTTCATTTGCTCATTTTGGGGGCAAAAACACTTTAAAGAGTCTGATCCCGAGCCATGATAGGGACGTTTCCATAATACCTTTCTTCCAAGAGGGCAGCGTTTGCATGGCGACTGCTGCAGCCGGAGTAACTGATGTAGACGTTTCAGTGTCTGGCTGCACCAATTTTGATGGCGGCCTTGTAATGCACTTATTATTGAGTGATTATAGTTGGCTGTTTTGGGAATCCACAAATATGTTTCATTCATCGATGTTATTTGAAGCGTATCCGAGTCTATTTTCAGCCTCATGTAGAAGAAAACAACTTAACATGAATCCAAATGAGTCCTCTGCATGAACAGAATACAAAATTACAAAGATAATCTATTCAATTTAACTCCAAAATCATTATTACATTGATTTATTTATAACTACATACACAGTGTTTTGCCCAGAGGGAAAATACCTACATTAAATGACAAATTAAGTCAATTAACCTGCCTATTTCAGCTTATTAGACATTTATCATTGTGTACATCTTTATTAAAATGACATTTTTCTGTGAGGCCAAATTTCCAAAACTATGTGAGGGCTTGTGTATACATTTTGTCACATGTAGGTGAGTGTGAGAACAGGATCTGTCTCCTCATTCTCCAGGTGTTATCTGTGGACCTGAAGGATTTTACCCAGACTCCCCTGTGGTTTTGTGTTTATGAACAGCTAATCAATAAAGAAGGAAAATAGTTGTTTTATCCAGGACCCGACAGGAAAGCTGAGAGGAGCAATAACAAAGCAATTTATCAACGTTTATGTCAGAATATGAGCCGCAGCTCTGCCATGATACATTTCACTTTGTTGTCTTCACACGGGGGCAGAACGGCTCAGCCTCAGGTCTGTTTTAGCCTCAACTCTGCAGACAGCATGTGTAGTTTGTTTAGCTAAATATGAAGGCGATTGAGAAGTTTATGTCCCGAGGTAGAGGAGCTGCTGAGCTGTTACTCTTTGAGTGATTATCAAGCAGCAGATTATCAAGTCTCCAGGTTCAGACTTGAAGCTCATGCAGAAGTGTTCAAACGTTGTAGTTCCCCCTGCAGCCTCTAGGGTCTGGCTCCAAAAGTGAGTCAGTCCTCATAGACTCCCATGTTAAAATGTCCAACATGTGTCCAGCAGAAATCAACATGTTTA
>JAVQJX010106381.1:0-10708 GCA_036025115.1 Ambassis agassizii | reverse complement strand
CCCCCCCCCCCCCCCCCCTCTCTCTCTCTCTCTACCCCTCCCAACAGGTGAACTTCACTGTGGATCAGATCCGTGCCATCATGGACAAAAAGTCCAACATCAGGAACATGTCCGTGATTGCCCACGTGGATCATGGGAAGTCCACGCTGACTGACTCTCTGGTGTCCAAGGCGGGGATCATCGCCTCAGCCCGTGCTGGAGAGACACGCTTCACAGACACACGCAAAGACGAGCAGGAGCGCTGCATCACCATCAAATCAACGTATGTGGCTCAGAAGAAACAGTTAGGGTTAAACTATAAGAGGGACAATTAATTAGTCAATATGTAAGCTGCTATTACAGGTGAATTTGGTGGAGCACCACTTGTCCTGTTAAAAAGATGACATCACTTTTAGAAATGAGCCCCGCCCACTTAAACAGAGAAGAATAGTACAGAGAAAGGTCCTGTGAATCATGATCATCCCTTTATGTTTATTCTCGTCCCATGGTCCAGTATCCATATTTATTTGAATTTGGACACCTCCCACTTAAATCTATCACGTTCATATTGATCTCTCTCCTTTTCAGGGCCATCTCTATGTATTACGAGCTTGGTGAAAACGACTTGGCGTTTATCAAGCAGTGTAAAGATGGAAACGGCTTTCTCATCAACCTGATTGATTCCCCGGGTCACGTGGATTTCTCCTCTGAAGTCACTGCTGCCCTCAGAGTCACTGATGGAGCGCTGGTGGTGGTGGACTGTGTTTCAGGTAATTACCTGACACCGTCTTATCCTGTCACATACATTAAACAACATTACACCCAGGATCAGCTGTTTGTTTCTTCGGGCAGGTGTGTGTGTGCAGACTGAGACTGTGTTGCGGCAGGCCATCGCTGAGCGCATCAAACCCGTCCTGATGATGAATAAGATGGACCGGGCCCTGCTTGAGCTGCAGCTGCAGCCAGATGAGCTTTTCCAGACCTTTCAGCGTATCTTGGAGAACGTCAACGTCATTATCTCCACCTATGGAGAAGATGAGGGGGGACCCATGGGGAACATCATGGTGATACATTAAACACAAATTTGAGCTCTAGAATGGATTGAAAAGTTGCATTAAGTTGCATTGCATCTGTTCCTCAGATCGACCCTGTTATTGGCACAGTCGGGTTCGGCTCTGGCCTTCACGGCTGGGCTTTTACTTTGAAGCAGTTTGCTGAGATGTATGTGGCCAAGTTTGCTGCTAAAGGCATTGCTCAGCTGGGACCAGCAGAGAGGTGTAAGAAAGTGGAGGACATGATGAAGAAACTATGGGGAGAACGGTAAACACCAGCACATGCCCTTAACTTTAAAGAGTAAGTTAACACCAGGCTGAAAAACAGGGGCTCGCTGTCCTCTCAAGTTCAAGCTCACTGCAGCAGTTATGCTGGACGTGCTAAGGACGGCACGCTGCTGCACCTATGACCACACTGAAGTCCCTCAAATTCATTTTTGTATAGCTACAGGTGAGACATTTCACCACTAGGTGTCAGCAGCAACACCATTTTTCTGCAGGTGTTAATTTGTTTTTTAAATTATGTGCAGCCCTTTGACCACCTCATATTCATCATTTATATGCATCTTCCAGATATTTTGATCCAAGTGCCGGCAAATTCAGCAAAACCGCCACTGGGCCTGATGGTCAAAAGTTACCTCGAACCTTTTGCCAACTTGTTCTGGATCCCATCTTTAAGGTGACTGAAAGTTAATGAGTCAGGATCTGTAGATGTGCAGAGACGACAAATGGAAACAACTTGAAGCATTAAGCTGATAAGCAGCTATGATGTGTTATCGCCCTCTAGGTGTTTGACGCCATCATGAATTTCAAAAAAGAGGAGACAGCCAAACTAATTGAAAAGCTGGATGTCAAACTAGACTCAGAGGACAAGGAGAAGGAGGGGAAGCCCCTGCTGAAGGCGGTGATGCGTCGCTGGCTGCCCGCCGGAGAGGCCCTCCTCCAGATGATCACCATTCACCTGCCCTCCCCCGTCACTGCACAGAAATACCGCTGCGAGCTCCTCTATGAAGGGCCAGGAGACGATGAGGCAGCCATGGGTCAGTGAGAGACCTTTACCATCATCTTTCAATAAGCTGCACTGTTCTTGTCATAATGTGGCTTCCTCTTCTTTTTAGGTATTAAGAACTGTGATCCAAAGGCTCCTCTGATGATGTACATTTCCAAGATGGTCCCAACCAGCGATAAAGGTCGTTTCTACGCCTTTGGTCGTGTGTTTTCTGGCTGTGTGTCCACGGGCCAGAAGGTGCGCATCATGGGGCCAAACTTCACCCCAGGCAAGAAGGAGGACCTCTACATCAAACCCATCCAGAGGTAACCAAAAAAAAAAACTACAGAGAGAGACTAGACAGAAGAGAGAAAAGAAGTTCTAAATGTTTCGACCATGCTGATACAGGACAATTCTGATGATGGGTCGGTACGTGGAGCCTATTGAAGATGTACCATGTGGCAATATTGTGGGTCTTGTTGGAGTAGACCAGTTCCTGGTCAAGACTGGCACCATTACCACCTATGAACAGGTAGTGTACTCCTTTTATCTTGCTCTTGTTTTCTTGTTTACAACAACACAAAAGTCTTATCGCACACCTGCAGTCTCACAACATGAGGGTGATGAAGTTCAGCGTGAGCCCCGTCGTCAGAGTTGCTGTGGAGGCCAAGAATCCAGCCGACCTGCCCAAGCTGGTGGAGGGTCTGAAGCGTCTGGCTAAATCTGACCCCATGGTGCAGTGCATCATCGAGGAGTCCGGGGAGCACATCATCGCCGGAGCAGGAGAGCTGCACCTGGAGATCTGCCTGAAGGACCTGGAGGAGGACCACGCCTGCATTCCACTGAAGGTAAGGAGACCTGCTGAGGGTGGAGGAGCAGAAATAACCCAAAATATCTTAGTTCTGACACTTACTCTCCCTTTTTATAGAAATCAGACCCGGTGGTGTCTTACAGAGAGACGGTGACGGAAGAATCAGACCAGATGTGTCTGTCCAAGTCCCCCAACAAGCACAATCGTCTCTTTATGAAGTCCCGCCCATTCCCTGACGGCCTGGCTGAGGACATAGAGAAAGGGGACGTCACCGCTCGGCAGGAGCTGAAAGCCCGTGCACGTTACCTCGCCGACAAGTACGAGTGGGAGGTGACAGAAGCCAGGAAGATCTGGTGCTTCGGTCCAGATGGAACAGGGCCCAACCTGCTGATCGACATGACAAAGGGGGTTCAGTACCTCAATGAGATCAAGGACAGTGTAGTGGCTGGTTTCCAGTGGGCGACTAAAGAGGTGGTTGATTAAACTGGATTTTACCTTCTCAATGTTTTTTTACATAATCAGATGCATTTGTGATGTTTGACTGCGTCTGTCCTCATCCGTCAGGGTGCGCTGTGTGAGGAGAACATGCGTGCAATCCGCTTCGACATTCATGACGTGACTCTGCATGCAGACGCCATTCACCGTGGTGGAGGACAGATTATTCCCACAGCGCGCAGGGTCCTGTACGCCTGCCAGCTCACAGCTCAGCCTCGACTCATGGAGCCGGTCTATCTGGTGGAGATACAGGTCAGCGTATGGAAACATGTTTGAAAAGTGTTTTTGAACACGTTATTTGACAAAACATGTAGGGTGTTTATGTGTGTGTTATTATTTAGTAAATAGTATACAATTCATTACAGTGCTGGAGGAAACAAATCTATGTACTAAATCTGTCCCTGTGTGTCTGGCTGGTGCAGTGCCCTGAGCAGGTGGTCGGTGGAATCTATGGCGTGTTGAACAGGAAACGAGGTCATGTGTTTGAAGAATCACAGGTGATGGGTACTCCCATGTTTGTGGTGAAAGCCTTCCTACCCGTCAATGAATCCTTTGGTGAGTTGTTTTAGTCTGTTTTGTGTGAGCTTAACTGGCTCGTTGTACCTGAACCACTAACATGTGTGTGAGGATATTTATTTGTTTGTTTGTTTTCTTCCAGGGTTCACAGCTGACCTGCGCAGTAACACTGGAGGCCAGGCTTTCCCTCAGTGTGTATTCGATCACTGGCAGATTCTGCCTGGAGACCCCAGTGACCCCGCCAGCAGACCCTTCCAGGTTGTAGGTGAAATTAGGAAACGCAAAGGTCTGAAAGAGGGCATACCTGCTCTGGACAACTACTTGGACAAATTGTAAACATAGACCCCCCCACCCCACCCCCACCCGGATCATAAAATACCAAATCAGTCTCTAAACCCTACCCTGTGGGCACTTTAAGATCTTTGCACAGGCTTAAAACATACATCGCACAAATTGTTTTTAACTTTGAGTCCGGAGCAGAATCAAAGCTTACGCTTTCATTGTACGCTAGTGGAGACAACAGTGCTTTTTTTCCATTTCACAGCTACAGTACACCAAGTGCCTACGGCGAGGGTTTTGGGGAGTAATTGGATCAAAGCAGTCGTATTATCAATTCCTTGTTTCTTCTATTCCTTCACGTCATCCCTTTTATCTCCCACTTTATCTGCCAGGATGGGCCTGTACAGTGCACTGTGATACTGCTGCAATAATGCTTATTTAAATGGGTCATGGCCAGAAAAAACCATGGCGATCACAATAAAGTGTTACAGAAGTCAAACATACCGGATTGAACTGTTTTGTCAGTGTATAACGGTGAATAAAGCCATGATAAAAATGTGAATAAGCAAGAGGAGGGATTACACACACGCAGCTCTGTGGTGATGTAACTTAAAGGCCTTCAGCGGCACAAACACAACAAGGACACTGATCTTAAATCTAGTTCTGTTCAGCAGTGCTAGAGGACGCTGAGCAGAAGCAAACAAGTAATACTAAAAATAAACACTACTTATACAGAGTAACCCATTTCTTAATCATGAATTATGGATTTACTAATGTTCACATCACACGATGCTGTGTAGCTTAATCCATCAAAACAAAATGTCAAAGTTGATTACTTATTAATAGTTTTACCTGTGACATTAATTCTGATATAAACTTAGTACAAAGTGCAATATCTGCTCTGGAAAGTTTAACGGAGCACATATAGAAAATAGTATTTAGGTTTATGCACAGTGCTTAAGTTTCATTACTGCCATCTAGTGGTAGTAAAACTCAACAACAAGTATTTGAATTACATGAAAGTGTATGAAATTACATCCTGAATAAGATAATTTCTTTAAGAGCACAAAATGATAACACCACATGTTGTTCTATGAATGTTGTTCTGTAAACTTTTTAGTGCTGGTGAGCAGAGTCTGAGATTATGGGCGTCACTTCAGAGGAGTCTTTACCACCCCTGGAAATACCTAATAGGCAATCGACAACTGACACAGCTTCTGACTTGAACTTTTTAGCTCATCCACTCACTGATCCTGTGTGGATTGTGTCCCACTATTAAACCTGCCAATCCTGCCCCCAAGAAAAGAAGCACCTCCATCTTTTCTCTTCACTCTTTAATTGATACTTATTTCAAGTTACATATATAATGTTATTAAATGTCACTTTAATATACAA
The DNA here is from genome assembly GCA_036025115.1 of Ambassis agassizii. Taxonomy (NCBI): domain Eukaryota; kingdom Metazoa; phylum Chordata; class Actinopteri; family Ambassidae; genus Ambassis; species Ambassis agassizii. Next base: position 5,193 of record JAVQJX010106381.1, on the reverse strand, counting down.
CCCCTTTAACCTCTGCACCAGGAAGGAAAGCTCATCCACCCATACCTTTTAAAAACAAAGCTAAAAAGACACGTGTCTGAAGAGTTAGTGTGCATCCATAGAACAACCATAAAAACATACGCAAGGCCAAGAAGTGCAAGGTATCTTGGGTATAGGCAACTACCAAGCAAGGGCACAAGATTATCACAGATTGTATGTAGAAATAAAACCGCCAACCGTATTCATATTGCCAAGATTGAAGATGAGGTTGCTCTTAAATTCACCCAAATTTAATAATGAGGTCTGTCAGTTTATGGAAATTACAGCTGATGTGGAACTGAGTGGAATCCTAGTCTGTACTAGACAGCGATGAGGATCCTGACTTGGCAAATCTGATAAACTGTACATTCATACAGTTGCGACTCTCCTTTGCACTAATGCTGCAGAGTACAGGAAGGGGAACCGTCCAACTTAAGTAGAGCTCAGTGTCAATGCTGTCAATCCACAGCAGTGACATCGACACTGTGAATGATCTGACAGGCTCCCTTTCTGTCTCAGTCCCTCGTGGAGCCGGTTACACGTGACACGTTTGTTTTAGTGACGTCATTACAACACAAAGGGATGAAAGGAAGCTGCAGAGAAAGAGAGACAGAGACAGCATCTCAAATAACAAGCTACACCCAATGTAGTGACCTACATCGCCTCCTAAGATATTTGTCTTGTCATGCCACCAGCAGTAGTGCACTACAGGGAAGGAACAGTATGAAGTCAGATGGATTAGTCCCCAGAGCAGCTGCTGTGGTGTGGCCCTGTGCTGGTGTCAGGTTGTCACATTTGATGGAAGATCGTTGCTGATGTCTGAGATGACTATGTGTAAAAGATGACCTCAGGAATCTGTCCGTCCTCTACTGAAGTGCCATTGTTGTTCCCCGCCGCGTAGCAGAAGGTGAAACAGGTCTTTGTGCCAGTGGATGATGACTCATGCGTTACCTTCCGCATCCCCTTAGTGCCATAATGAGAGTCTGGACCCTGTGAGGAGGGCGAGTACTCACATTAGAAAATAACAAATCATGTTGATTGGAATAAACATGGTGTTTTAAGGCTTACAGACCTTAAGTGTTGCACAGGCAGTGTAGTTAACATTGGGTAGAATCTCCACCGGTTCTTTGAACATGACTCTGAAAGTGTTTGCTGACCCATCACAGCTGAAGCCTGTATCATTCTGCCCAAGCACCGTGTTACTGTCTGTGTGAATTATCTGGAGACACAGAAAAATACAAAATTACAGGAAATCATACATTAACACCTGATGCCAAATAACACTGGTGGAATGGGGCCACACCTGGATGTTGACTTGGTAGTCTGTGGGTCCATGTATAGAGCCATAAAGTCCAAATCCAACCACAAATATCCTTCTATTTACTGAGAACCTGTGAATGACAGATCAGTATTAACAGTATTTTCACAAGTGACTACCAATCTTTAAAAAAAAAAGAAAAAAAAAGAGCTCCAAACAACCTGCAAATGAACCAAAGACCTATTTTTGTCACATGGCACGTGGTTGCTATGACAGTGAATTGTGGCTTCAGTGTAGTGCAGACTTCTTTCATAATCATGTTAGTACATCTGGTTCATTTTTGGGGATTGATTTAATGGACTAGTTTTGAAGAAATATCACCATCTTAACCCTTCGATGTGGTTATGCTTTCAGACATGATGCATTCAAGGAGCAGCTGAATTCACTCTCTTCGCTCACCGTATGCGGTCACTGGTCCCGCTGTAGCCCCAGCGGCTCTCCACCTGACCAAAACGTGTGATGCTGCACTCCTTCCCGCGAAGGCAGCAGCGAGGACGGTCTATGAAATCAACTCGAGGCTTTGGATTTACTGTGAAGTGCAGGAATAGACTCACCACCTCTCTGTCTGTCAGAATACCAGACTGGGCTGGACCTACGAAGACAGACGAAGAGGTCAACGTCTAAAAATCACAAAATTTATGACGGGAAAGAGTTCATAAAAAGCAGCGTTCTTATTCACCTGCAGCAAACTCCTCAATGGTCATGAGAGGGAAGCGGATGAGTGTGAGAGCTTTCCCCAGGACTTTCCGTTTGTTCTCAGGTGTGGGCTGCAGCTGCTGCCTGTGAGCCTCGGCCTCGGCCCAGCGCACTGCAGCTCCGAACAAACGCACCTCCCTCACTCCAAGAGTGTCCCTCTCCAACACTGCCACCAATGTATCTAATGGAGGGAGAAAAACAAATCAATGAATCAGTCAGACTGTGTGAAATACATGTGGCAGTAAGAGATTCACACAGAGACACTTTACCCAAATCTATGTCAGTGAAGCCTTCGGCAGCGAGAGCGTCTCCAGTGTTCTTATCAATATTTTCTAAACAGAGGCTGGCAAGCTGCGGCTCATCAAACAAACGCGCCTGAAAAGAGGAACACAAAACAGCTACAATAGGGGTGTACTGAAGAGACGTTGTGTATTCCTGTTTATGCGTAAAGGTTTTGCTACAGTCATGCAGGAGCTAATCTGCTCTAACCTATTGGCAGAAATAGCCCTCTGCCTGCTCGTTTTTTGTCATACAGCTATTTTCTTGCAGAACATTATCAGACAAACAAAGCCTAAAGAAAAGAAGCCGACCTGTGTAAGCAGCATGAAAGCATTGTCTGCTCTGAGGTTCTTCTTGAGGAACTCCACACAGTGAGCCTCCAGGGCTGGGACTGCATACTTCTTGGCTGTATAGAGTGTGGTCATCACGGTCTCGGGTCCGATCTGAACCTCATCAGAGTACAGAAACCTGGACGAGGTATGGATTACACAAATCAATGCAATTTATTTACTACGGAGTATATTTAGGATCATAATGCTACTTGTGGGACGTTCGTTTTCCATATGTTGTGTGTGACCTACATACCACGCCCACTTTAAGGACACGCCGTCATGTTAAGTGACCTGCACAGGTGCTTACTTTAATAAAGCCAGAAAGGCTGCTGGTTCCACATCAGGAAGCTCGATTTCTGTGGATGTAGTCGCCATCCCTCCGTTGAACATGGCATCAAACACCGCGCTGCCCACAGCCAGAACGAACCTGACAAAGAGCAGGAGGACGGTGGGATCATTGCCTCTGCACGGGCCGTCAGCGTGTTCGGGTGCACTTAATCCTCTTACCTGTGTGCCGGTATCCTCTGAACCCCCATTCCTTTGCCCACTAAAAAATGAACGTCGCTGAGCACCTCGTTGTTGAAGAGGAATGCAAACCTCTCTTTCACGGTGCTCTTGGTTGCCTGCCAGTTGTACACTGGCTCCCGGTACACCAGCACAGACGCAGCAGCCGGGGTGGCCGTCGATGCTGCTGCTGCTGCCTGGGATGCGTTGGACGCTGCGGTGGTTACCATGTTGGACGCCGGTGTAGCCATGGCGCCGGCTGCCGCAGCACCTGCCGCAGCGGACTGCTGCAGGGAGTTCTGCGCAGTCGGCGGAGCTCCGATCGAAACCCCGTTGCCGTCCCCCGCGACAGGCCCCATCTGTGGGTTGGGACGCCTCGCAGCTCCCTGCGCTGCGCCGGCCGCGCCGACCGCTCCGCCGTTGGATGCTGGCATAGAGAAAACACTGTTGCTGGGCTGGCTGTTTCCCAAAGGACCCGGGCCGGAGAAACTCAGGCAAGGAGGCCTGCCGCTGTTGTCTCCAGCAGCCATCTTGAACCTGGCGTAGGCGTAAACAACACACTTCATTGCTTTGAGAATTTCCAGTAGTTTACATGGTCGTATCTGCTTGCTGTTTCCCCCTGGTGGTGAATGATGGAACTACAAGCTGCAGGTACGAACCAGAAATCTTATAACCTTTATTAGAGTCATAACATCTGTAAAATATTCATAATAAATATTATACCAGGGAAATCAATGGCCACAAATGCAGAATAACACTGAGATTGTTATAGATTATGGATTTTTTTTAAATGTATCTGAAGTCACATTTATTTTTCTGTTTCTCTCCCCTGTGTGTTTTTACTCTGATGACTCTGTGTCCAAACTTTTGGACCACTGGTGCTCAGGTCTCACTCACACAGATGTGGGCATATTTTTAATTGGGGCGTAGCAATATTCAAAAGTAGCCATATGTTACACCACCTATCCACACAACTAATGTATAAAAATGAATACATTTAATCGTTGTTATCGCAAGGCGTGGTCTGGACTTATCGAGGTTTTGTTGTTATCGTTACTATGAAGGTAAGTCCACTGTTGGCAGTGCTGGGCCCATCACACCTCAGTTTCTGTGAAATCACATCTAATTATTATTAGGCTACATAAAATCTGTGGGATTTAATTTGCGTTGAGTTTAACCGTATGTGTGCGTGTGTTTTATTAAAAGAGTCAGGCTTTAAAAACTGACTTTTTTAAAAAAAAAAAAATCATGACATTAATCTCATAACTCAGACTGTATTCTTGTAATTAAAATAAACAAAGGTCTGAATTTCTGACTTACAAATATAACAAAAAAGTTGTGAAACAATGAATGGAGCGCCGCCATGTTGTTCATTGAGGCTAGACTGTATTATATTATGAATTCTGCTCCATGATCGCATCCGTTCACCCCGCCGTGAGGCACGAGCCCTCCACCCCTCTCTCTCTCTCTCTGCCTGCTACTCATCAAGCGTGACGTCAGAACGGCGCGGCACGAGGGAGCTGTCCTCGCGGAGGCTGCTGATGCTGCTGCTGCTGCTGAAACAAGATGGCTGTGCGCGCAGGAGGAGCAGCGGAGGAGAGCTGAGGCAATGCAGAGGAGGAGGCAGCAGAGGGGGCAGAGGAATTCACTCCTGTGTGTTTTATCCTGCCAAAAGAGCAACAGCAGCCCAGCAGAGAAAGAGAAGCCCGCTTCTGAGATTTGTTACCGTTTAGGGTAACTGTTTTCGCGGGTTGAGTTTTTTTTTTAGTAGCCCAGAGACCACCGGACTCACCAAACAAATTACGGAGCACTCAGTAGAGGACAGCCGGGGACGCGCACGCCGCTATCAGAGATGTCCCTGCTGTGCGTGGGAGGTAAGAGAAGCAGATGTGTTTGATGCTATTGAAGTATCTACTTGCTCGGGGCTGAACTGCACCAGTAGTGTGTGTGTGTGTGTGTGTGTGTGTGTGTGTGTGTGTGTGTGTGTGTGTGTGTGTGTGTGTGTGTGTGTGTGTGTGTGTGTGTGTGTGTGTGTGTGTGTGTGTG
>JAVQJX010106331.1:0-15991 GCA_036025115.1 Ambassis agassizii | reverse complement strand
TTCTTCAGTGGCCCTAATCCTCTTCTGTAGAAAACAAATATGTGGATCAGATTAGTTTGTAAATTGTTTCATTCATGGAGAAAAAATGTTAAGAATTTATTTCCCATCATCCATTTTGTGTGCTGTGTGCCGGGTCTGGTTCAAACATGACAAAAACTACAATGCAGTATCTCCAAGTTATGCTGATTTATTTACACTAAAACTGATGTACAGTACTGTCTTTGTGATAAGCACTTCATGGTGTGATACTGATACTAATAATACTGACATATATTTGTTTTTAAATAAATTGCATGGAACCAGAAAATGATAGCACCTTTGCAGTAATGCCATGGAGTCAAACAGCTGGAACCTTTGAACCAGAAGCTGTTCCAAACATGCGTGTTCCCCCCCCCCCCATCTCCTTTTTTTTTAATAATCCAAATTAAATGCTAGATATTTACATTACAGAGCAGCAGTCTCTGTGTATCTGCCTCCGTTCCCTCTGCTCTGGCAGAACTACTCAGTCTGGTTCACATCTAGGGCAAAGCGTACGACTCCGCCGCTCCTCCGAGGCTCGGCTCTGTCCAGCAGTGGTTGTGGTTCTCCTCCAGCAGCACCCTGGGAATGATGATGACTGGGTCGGAGAACCTCGTCTTTAGCATCTCTAGGAGGCAGCACATGGTTAAAGATACCAGAGAAGGAGACACAGAGAGAGACACGTGATGAAGCTTTTCTCTGAGGCCACGCACACAAACAAGTCATTTGGCTGAGATGAGCACCCTGTGACCGCTCATTTTAGAGAATAAAGAAAAAACACACATCCAGCAAAAATACAGGCTTCTTTGGCCACAAATGTTACATAAAAACACCTCTGGGAAATCTTGGTTGAAAACATGGAGTACAAAAAAATCACGTTGCTTTGAATTGTTGACTGTAAAATACTGAAGAAACACTGATTTCTAATGAAAGGTTTGACTTTAGATCGATACAAGCCACTGCTTTAGATCCATACTTGGACTCATTCACTAAATCACAGCGCCTTTACACACTTACAGGATGCCAATAGTGTAATGAGGGTCTCGGGGTGTTCTTTGAAAGAGCAGCTACAAGATGCAATACAAACAGAACGTACGTTTCAATTCAATGAGATCAGGAACATGCACTTACAATTTTCCTTTGAAATGTGTCTTTCCAAAGCAGCGTCGCTTCGCTCATTCCATTCATACTCACCGTTCTATCACATATTCTAGATAGACAGCAAAGCCTATAGCCCCAATTATTGATCAGATTGCAGGTCCAACAGAAAACAGTGGCAGCATGCTTTACCAACACATACTGGATGATACAAATTAGATTAGATATTTACTACTGAAGTCCCACACATGATAAAATACATCATAAGTATATGTGACATGCCCGCCTTCTAAAGAGTCCTCCTAGTCATGCAAAGTGCTGTAAACATGGAGAATGGGTGGAGATGACTAAAACTAAACCCGAGGCCTCCTTCCTCATTAAGGAACCTTTAATAGGATGTCACAGCAGGCAGGCATCCAGGCAGGCAGCCCCCCTCTCAAACCCCCTCTAATGTCCATATGGAAGAGAAATATACAAGAGGGGAGCAGATAATGTGGTGACTATTGGAAAAAAAAAAGGTGCCACTGTAATAAAAAACAAAATCACAACTCCATAAGCACGTATGAATGGGAATGAGTGGCTCTATTTTTTTTTTTTGTTCTCCTCCTGGCTCTTGTGGTTACCTGGGATTGGGTAGTGCACAGCCCCACAGGTGTTGCTTTAGAGTCTGCACCCAACCAATATCTCGGATTGGCTGGCAGAGTTGTATGTAGTGGTACTGTTTTAGCACAACCCTTCAAATGAATCAGAATGTCACTCATTAGCACAGGACAGAGTGAACACAGCATCATCCAAATGTGACATCCTCAAACAGCAGACTAAAGAAAGAACAAAGTCATCTTTTTTTTTTTTTCTACATTAACTAAAAACACATGACATTTCATTCTGGAATACGTTTCTGCACATCCTTTCACGTGCATGTTGCTATGAGTTCTTGGAATATATTGATACACGATGCAGATATAATAATAATATATTCTTCAGTTCTCACATTAAAAACAACATGCAGGATTTTTCTGAAAGTGATGTCAGAGCTCATGCCAGAATACGGCGCAATCTTGGATAAGCATAGAAAGACGTTGTGAGAGCAAAATTCTCTTCCATGTGGATTCTTTTTGTTAGTTTCTTTTCTTTTTTTTTAATGTTGTCTGTCACAAAGACAAAGACTGGGAGAGGAGAAAACGCTGACAGACACCTGCAACCACTAATCTTTCACCATTAACAAAAAGAAGCAAAGAAGACACTGCTTTTTCTGCTTTTTTTGCATTTATTTGTAATGTTTCATTAAATATGAGCAAGCAGATAGAAACACAAGCACGTCACAGTTTTTTTTATTTACTTTTTAACCATACTTTCTATCCTTATTTTGCCTATTAATCACAAAGATAGCACCGATGTGTGTGGTGTGCTAAGCACTGTTTACATTTACTGCCCTCTAGAAGCCTCCCTCCCCTTGTGTTACATGACAAAGCATCCCCCAACCAAAGGCTGCAAAATCAGCTCATCCCTGATGGGTGTGTATGTGTGTGTGTTTGCAGCTTACATAGATATGGCAGCAGTGGTGGTGATGGTGATGTTTGTCTCAGACACCACAGAAAACACTCATCCATTCAGAATGGAGAAGGAGCAGAGCCAATGAGAGCAGTGAAGTGTGTGTGGCAATCATTGGGTAAGACTGTCCAGTGCTGCTCTAAACCTAGACAAGGTGTCTCCACAATAAATATATGCTAAAAGAGCAAATGCTTTGTACTAGTAGTGTAGTCAGCCAACATGTATCCCTGCTATCGTATATAGACAAATATATATATATATATATATATACAGTATATATATATATATATACATACAAAGGAGGTTAGATAAACTGTTGCAAAGCAACTTTCTCCATGTTCCCTTTTCTTCAACACATCTCTCCAAGGAAATTTTTTGGATTAACCAGAATTTTAAACTGTCACCTTGTAGCAAAAATAAATCCAGTGCAGAATCAGCATTCATCAAAACGACATACTTTTAGGCTTCAGCAGAATCAAAGCCACACACTGACCATCACACCACTGCACTCCTATAAAAACATTATCATTAAATACATTTAACATTTGCCGGTGAGGGCTCCATGATTTATTTGGACTGCATCAATGGTATTTAAAGCACTACGCTAGCTCTAATCCCATTGGCTACGGTCACCCTCTGCACACGGCGTAACAAAAAAGCTAAAAAAAAAAAAAAAAAAAGGAGGTGTGCTCCTACAAATGCATAGCTGCTGCTTCATACGCGGATCAGTGTGTTAGTAAACACTGTGTTGGAGGTGATTATGCTGAGTTACAGACAAAAAAGCCCTCATCAGACCCACTGAACTCATATCACTCTGATTCTGACATGCTGTTACGCTAAATGGAGGGAATACTCAGCTGCTGCTGCGTGCATGGTTGATGTTTAATTCTTAATCAGTTTGGTGTGACCCAGATGGTTTGTTGGCAACAAATTTGCACAAATACTACTGTATGAATGAGCTTCACATGAAGAGAGCAAATGTTGAATGGGAAAACAAGGTCGATGAATTAAAAGTACATTTTCAGTTCAGTAAATCACACACAGAGAACAAAGATTACAGAGCAGGTACAAAACAAGCCAGACGCTCGTTGTGTTTAGACCAAGCAGGAACATTTATCAAAGATCTTCAAATTTTATTTCCAAAAGCGCCAATTTGTCTCACTTCACAAAACAATCCTTGATAAACTTGACAAGGCAATCTGTTCGGCTGATCAAAGCCAACCCTGCAGAATTGCTTGTCGCTGGGACCCATGCAACAAGAGCCAGCCATCCATTAGCCAACCAGGCAGCTAGTAGCTATGGCAACCTGGAGATGGAGGCGAATGCGGTGGGAGGGGGGGGTGGGGTGGGGTGGTGGTGGCATCAAATGGCGGAGAGAGTGGTGGTGGCATCAAATGGCGGAGAGAGGGGAAGAGGATGCTCACGCCCACTCGTTACTATAGAGATCTAATGTAGCATGAGGGAGGAGGAGCAATGGCAATGTCATGTTCAAACCGCGTGTTCATTGTAGCCAAGAGGTAGTGACAGTGGACAGAGAGCAGGGATGAGAGACAGAGGAAGAATGGAGGAAAGAGAGAGATGAGAACAAAGACCCTGGATATATTTTGCAGCCTCTGTGTTTGCTTCCCCCCCTCCAAAAAAAAAAAAAGAAAGAAAATGAGAAGAGTGCTAAATGATTTTTACTCTTTTGCCTCAGCCAGTTTGTTGTTCATCTCTTTACTTTTCTCCTTGTCCCCCACTGCCGGCCGGTTCTCGGGTTGGTTCTCCGAGGTGGTCTTCTTGGAGCCCCTCAGCGTGGAGCTCTGCTTATCTTTGGCTTTCCTCACTGGCTTGCTCTGGCCTGCAGCTGTGGCTCCAGACTTTTTGGGTTTAGAGCGAAGGACACTATACCTGTCAACCTAAAGATGTCGGATAGCGGAAAAGAGATTCCTGAGCTGAAGTGCCAGTGTCATTTCTAAAACTGTTGCTGTGCAATGAGATGAACATGTCACAACATTACAGTGTTACAAATGTTCTGTCAGCTCTCATTCCTGTCAGTGTCACCAGACTCATGTGAAATCATATTCCAAAGGCCTCTCACCTGTTTGATGGGGTCCATGTAAGGCTCGCTGTACAAACTGCGTATCCTCCGCCTATCCAGAGCTTTGTTGTCAGCGGCCTGCAGCGGCGCTTGTCCCTTGAAGGTGGCGCTGTAGCTGGTCTCTAGGCTCGTCTTCTCATCCGGGGGTAGGTACTGGGATTTGGCGCGGATCATTTTTACGGGCTTGACGTCTTTGTAAGCCCTAAACTCAGTTCTGTGTGTGAAAACAGGAGAGAAACAATCATAAGGACTTTAAGATAAAACACAGCTTTTATGTTTGCTTTGTGTTATGTGATTTATACTGCAGACAGAGGACACTGTGAGTGGTGCATTGTGACGGTAGAGTATGAGGGAGGAGGTCTGCACCACGCTTTGATGGTGTGATACTCTGTAGTCCTCACACAGCAGTTCTGAAGAAGGTCAGCAGTATGGCATTCACACAGAGCAGGCCGGCCTGCGGCATGTGTTCTGTTTCAGCCTGCTAACATTTAAAGACGTATGAATCTGCAGTATGCATACTGAGGTGCATTTACTTTGATATTTGGCACTCTGTCATCTACATTCATCTTCAATATGTTGCCATATTCCCTTAGCATGACTCATCCACCCATTCCACCACTACAAATACCACATTCTACACACATACACAGAGTGCTCTTGCTGCTACCAGTCAAATGACACTTAGTCGTCCCCTGTAGCTCCTGTACTGTGGCAACATACTGTATACAAAAACACAACAACACAGCCGAGCATGGTGCAAACAGTGACTGCAGTGAAGGCTCCACATCTCTATGTCAGTAAATATGAGTGTGGCCGGAGGAGCAGACAAGGTCAGACTGCAGCCTTATTAGATCGATTCATAACCAAGAGCCATGTGGACATACTGTAAATACAGTCAATAAGTAGAAGCTATAGAAAGTAGAACAGGGGCCTCTGATGCATCTTTAATGGGCTCTGATGTTTGCAACTGTGTGTTCTAGACAAACAAAGCCATTCCCCTGGTCATTCCTTCACCCCTCCTGTTTGATTAACCCTTAGTTGTCTCAGCAATGTGTAAGCATTGTGTTACATCATCATCTTCATTGTATTATGATCACAGAGTTCTACGCAGTTAGAGTGGTGTGCTCTGTGTAGTATAAGAAGAGAATTGTAGAGTCTGTAAACATGCTAGCACCTCTGCCGTAGGTATGGAAGGAGAAGCCAAAAGGTAAACAGATAAACAGCTGTCATGATGTCACCTGGGTTCTAAAATAGCTTAAAACTTAGGCAACACAACCAATCATAGCATGTATCCATATGTCAATACACACTTCCATACTAACACAAGCACACAATGCTAATACATTGAAATACAGGTAAAAAAAAAAAAAAGAGGTTTATCGTTGTCATTTAGCTAACACTTTTTAATTAAACCCAAAAATGAGTTCAATAATTCATCAACAGACCAGCGCTGCCTTCCAAGCAGAAAATTACCAATGGCTGCGAATTTCATCATTAACCGTTTTTGTAAAGTATGGATAAAGACGACTGACATTTTACAAATCATTGAACATGTTTTTAATTAGTCAACATGTTTGAAACTTTTGAAAAATCTTCATAGGCTGGAATTAGCTCCCACTGATCTAAACTTAAATGAGCTGTCAGACGCTTAGTATTAAAACAACCAAAGCATAAAATGTCACTTCACCATAATGTGAAAAGCAGCCTATTTACAACACAAAGGCTGATGACAGTGACATGGCTGCTGAATAAAGAAAGCCCTCCTTCACACACAGGGAGCCGTTACGTAACAGGACTGAAGTCCACTTTCAATGCTCGACTGGGCCAAGAACCCTCAATGCAAAGACAGGTTATACAACAATGTTCAAGGCCAAGAGAATAAAGCAGCCTCATGACACCACAGGGTGTGTGTGTGAGGACAGAGAAAGAGACAGACTGTGAATGCAGACAAGGTTCACAGTGTGAAACATCAGCCTGTACTGTAACATTGCTGCTATTCATGAACATATGACTGTGTAACAATAAAGCCTGTGTGTATGAAGCCAGTGTGTACTTGGTACTTGTTTAAAAATGATTGTTAGAAAAGCTTCATTGGTTCAGTGGCTGTCACGTTACAGAGACAGTAAGAAAAATAAATGGGACTGTGTAGCAGTGTGAGGGTCATATGAGTTCATATGAGGATTAATACAGTTAAAAAATATAATGCCTGATGCAGTATGTATTTCATTTTCCCCATGCAAATGCTCTTCACTCCTGAGAGTCACCGAGGTCCAGGCTCTGCTATCTGATATCCACACTGTGTGATTAAAGCTGCTTTGGAGGCCTGACCCTGCCGACCCGCTGTGGTGAGGGGATGTGCGGAAAAGGACCTCGTCAACCACCACTTACGCTGGCACCGACAAGGGGAGGAACTCTGCCAGGGTACAGCACTGCTGCTCTTACATGGCACAATCTGGAGCACTCACAGTGGGACTGTTATGAGAGAAATGTGTTAAAAAAACAAATGGCTGTACATTTCTGCACTGCAGAATCAAAGAATATTCAGCCACACAAATGGTCTTCATTTAGATAAAACTGACTTCACCTTCATACTGTCTGCTTTGACTGATCACTTCCTGTTTTATTCTGAAATCTGATGTGTTTTTTGTCACATTTTATCAGCCAAATACTTTGGTGGTAGTGTGTTGGACTCTTTTTGCCTTCAGAACTCCTCTGTCTTGGATGTGTTGGAAACATTACTCTGAGATTTTGCTACTCATTTACATCATAACATCAGGGCGTAACAGAGTTCCATTCTCTGATTAGATATTTATATATACTGGCAGACAAGCATATACAGTACTCCTTACTGTTCAGTGCTATCCATCCAAGTCTGGCCTGAGTTATTGTTGTTAGTGAACTGTTTGGATTTTTGACTTCCTGGTTTTTACCTTGTGTCTGTTATAATTTTTGAGGTTTTAACACAAGGTATTTCCTGGTTCTTGGACACCAAAATCTTTGAAATATTCTCTGTTTTATTTTGAAAATGTCTTTGGATGTGTTTTGTAGTGTTTTAAGCTTTTTCGTTGCACTTCCTGTTTTATTTTGGTAGCTGGATCCCCCTGTGTGTGTCCTCTCCATCCTGATTGGATGTTGTCCCTTCATTGTTTGCACCTGTGTCTCGTTACCTTCACCTTGTGTATGTAACATTTGTTTACCTCACCTGTGTTTTCCTGGTTTGTCATACATTTTCCCAGTGCTCCCCTTCCAGCTTTGATTTGTTTGTACTTTGTTTTTCAGATTTTATTATGCTATACTATACTATTATTTTTGAATGTATTCCTTTTTTCTTTGTTTCTCATCTCTTAACATGGTAAAAAAAAAGGGTGCTTTCACTGTAAGAAATTAGATGAACCATCAGTATGTCCAAGCCTATTGTAGGTTTATGTTAACCAATCAGGTCGCATCTTATTTTTGTCACCCTTAAAACAGCTGCTACTTACAGCCTGAATGCTGCAGCTGTTTGTGATGAAAGCAATCTGCAGATGTCACTGTGAGCTGTGATGAACGGTGTTCAGGGTGTCTGCGGCTCAGGTGGCAGGGCTGCCTGTCCATTAAACATTAACTATTATCCATTAGCAGTCCAACCATCACGATGCTGTAAAGGCATGCCACTGGTGTAAGACCTAGTGAATGGGAAACACATTTCACAGACTGTTCAAACCTGTGTGTTTTGTGATCTGGGCTGGAGAGAATGCATTTCTGGTGATTCAGACTAATTCTACAGCAGTGCTGGTCTGAGATAAAGGGCTGGCTGGCATCTTTCAGAGTATTCCAGGGAATCGATGTGCCCACGCTCCGCACACAGCTTCACTTCTTCAGCCTGGCTACTGGTCAATACCCCCTCCTACCTCTGGGATCAGTTAGCTTCCTCTCTATCTTACAGCCTCTAAAGCTAAGACTCAGTGCAAACAGCTCATTACAGAATCATAGGGTCGCGTAGTATGGTGTCCATGCCAGCGGGAGCAATTCCAAGCCAATTTCTCCACAAACATCAAACGTGGGTACCAGTTTTAAATCTTCCAGTGAAGGAATGCAATATTAAATGTGTGAGTTTACAGCTCCAGGGCTGACTGTGTTACAGTATCTTACATAATTCATTCAGATGCAGGCTCACATCTGAAGATATTTCACTATAATTTCACTGTAATCTGATATGATACAATCAGATTAGACTGTTACATAAAACAGCTCGTTTTGGAGGGCACAGCTCCAAACTCAACTCAACACTGGACATGAGGCTGAGATTTTAGGATTACATTTGTGGAAAACTGGACAACTAGAGCATACCGATCACACTATCAGGAAGCAGTTAAGTATATTTGATTTGTGTGTTTGAGCATTCACTGCTTGTCAGTAGAAACATGAGGCTTTGCAGACTCCTAAAGAGGATCATTTTTTCAAATCCACCAGAATCCTTTGGCTTCTTTACAGACTGCTGTCTGCTGCCATTTTATGTGTGCATGTTCTCTAAACGTAACACTTTATACAATGTGAGAAACACAACATCAAAAGAAGGAGCTCCAGAGATTAGACTTCTGTGAGATATATGTCGAGCTGTGATACGTGACACAAATTAAAATGAAAAATTCATGCCTCAGTCTCTCTCTGAACTCAGTGAACCCACACTACCTGCCTCACTGTCAGCCATGAAGCTACTTTACTCCATAATTCTTCTTCCTGTCTGATCTGTGGAGGTTCTTTCTTCTCTGACACGCATCCCATAATGCAACAAATAACATGACAAGATGAAGAATGGGCTTTGTTTTTTTTTTCCACAGCAGTGCTGGTAGCAAAAAGAAATCACTAACAACGACTAACAGGCACCGCCTGAGACTTATTCTCATGCAAAAAATTGCATTTTGCATGGCATAATGCAGGGAGTTGGTGTGGAGACGAAGGTTGGATGGGGGAGCTTGTGACTATAAGGCTGGTGGATGAAAAAGCTGCACAGATTCAGGCAAGAAAGGGAGCTGTTTACACAGAGCTCTGCAGAAGAGAACTGCAGCTGCCTTTAGCATTGTCCCAGGTGGACTACAGAAAGAAACACTTTGTGTTCAGTGAGCTTTCTGTGGGTAAACAAAGTTCACAGAAATCCTGAGAACAAGACAGAGCTTCATGTTTAATTGGTGCAAAAGAGCACCATGCTGGTGGAGGAGCTGGATTTGAATATGGTGCCCTAAAGAAGGCTGCTGTACTGTCTGAGCAGTGTTTATAAGCATCTCAGAGGAAGCTGTACTACATGTGCAGCCTGAGAAATGCACGGCTTTTGATTCTGATATTGCTGGTATACAGAGTGGTGAAGAGGAGCAATGCTCAGACTTCATAGTCTAGCTCCTCCTGGAGGATCTCCAGGTTAGAGGTTGAATCCTTGCAGTGTGATCTGGGTCTGCCTCTTAGGGCCACCAGCTGTTTACAGTGTGGAGGAGCAGCTGATGTTTTGTTCTGATGTTTGAACTTTTCACCCACACTTTTTACTCATTCATTTTAATTATATTAGAATTCAAAATGACACATCATGGGGATGACTGCTTTGAGTGACAGCTGGGTGCTGAATCACAGCACACCTCTTTGTCTGTATTTGGAGTTTAGGTAGACCGTGACACTGCCTCACACAGAGACTTAAAATGGCTTTTTAATGTACAGGCGACACCATAGACACTTTGTCCATAATTATATAAAGCCTATATCCACTACCTGCCACCAACCAAAGACTCTAATACTAATGCTTCGCTTAAGTGCATGTTTAGAAGATTTCATCCTCTGGATAACAAAATTACACAGACTTAGGGGTGTGATGGAGATAAAAATAACAAATGTGTTAATCATTTGTGCTTGCTTATTAATAATTCAACACAAAAGTGTGACTAAGTCATTTTGCACTTAATTTATTGTCACTAACAGTAGCCTGTCCCCCTTGCAGAGCATGGTTAATGCTGTGGTACACTCACACGTTTGGAAAAGACCACATTCATAAAGCATAAAAATAATTTTGCTTCAAAACCAAAATTATTTTTTATTATAGTTTAGGAACAAACAAGTCATATCAAGATCATTTCTGTGTGTGAGTGCACACTGTGTGTGGCATTAACCCACAGTTGACCTGCTTTGAGTGTCCGCTGGCAGAGGAAGGCAGAGAGTCACCCAGACTTCTGCTTGTCACGGTGCAGCCATTTCATGCCATGTGGGGGGAAAAGGAGCCCTGGGCTGCACCCTGCTGACTGCTCAACAACGCAGGCACGCCAGCAGGCACCGAACAGCTGGACGACTCTCTCTCTCAGCTCACACAAAACCACCATTCACACTACAGGCAGGCCTCCCCTGACCTGCGCCAGCACCGAGCCAGAATCACATCCAGAGAAATGACTTTTTCAAGGTATCAAAATATTGGATGGTGCTATAAACCCCCTAAACATCGCATTTGTTCTCAGTGTGGATAATATATGTATACACACTACGTCAGTTGGTCTAAGGACACACAACCTCAGGGGGCATGCATACAGTGACTGTGACGTGCATGACTTGATGTTCATCCATCCACCCCTTCCCATCATCCTTGGGAACATTGCATAATCAGACTCAGATTAGCCTGGTGGATATAAACATCAACAGTGTTTGACAACAACTTTACCTCGACCTTCAGTTTAATTACCTGCAACAGACTGTGTAAGAACTGCTCTATTAGTCACCCCAAATTAGGTCAGGGGCTGCAATACAACAATGAAGACAGGGGCGTACAGTGTATATAAGACCACATGAATGAAAAATGATTCATTGAAAAAGGCAGACAGTTTGTCTCTGCTGAATATTGAATATGTGATCATATGATGTGACAGTTAACATGGATGGACATGTTGTTTGATTGATAAAGTTAATAACATCTGTAACATCACTTTTTACCCCTTTGACCCCTGAGGACACACACACACACACACACACACACACACACACACACACACACACACACACACACACACACACACACACACACACACAGGTATAAAGTGTATTGACTGACTTGTATGAGCTGCCGCCTGAGATCTCTTCTTTGATCTGTCTGTTGACCGCATCCGCCGCCCTCCCTCTGCCCTCTCCCTCCACCTTCAGGACCACTTTCTTCGGCCCGTCCGCTTTGCTGGAGCGCTTTTTCCTCTCCTGACCCTGGAGGAGGTCTTTCTCCTGCACCTTGTCAGCTATCACGCTCTTCTCCACGCCGCTCTCCGTCTCAGCAAGCGCCACGTGATGTTTCGCGTGCCTGGACCTGTTCGGTACTCGGTCGTCACCGACCGAGGCGGTCGCTGCTGGTTTTGGTATCCAGGGGTGGTCGTACCTTTTCGGGATAGGCCAGGGTTTGAAGTCCTTCTGGTACTGGGTCTCGCTGTTAAACGGCGTTTCCGGTTCGTGGTATTCGTTCTTGGGTTTACAGCTCGGTTCGGGTCGCACTTTCCAGTGCTTAAAGTCCTCGCGCATCACCGAGCTGCACACGCGCTCCTCGGAGACGCACCTCCGTGGCGCGCGTGTCGCCGAAGCGGTGCGGCTTCCTACACGAGACGGCTGCGTTTCTATAGCTACCCGGGCCTGTGGCGGCTGCAGCTGGATGTGCTGCATCTCAGAGATGTCCGTGTACTTGGTGAAGACCAAAGGCACCGCAATGTCAGCCTTATCCAGCTGGTTCCAGAAGCGGGACATGCAGCACGCCCTGCTGATACAGGGCCACGCCATGGTGAGCTCCGGTACCCAGATATGACAGATTCAAGATGTCCGTCAGGATGCTTCTTCTGCTGTTTGACGTTAAAACAGGCGAATATGCACATATAAATCCATTAGAACAGGTTCACTGGGTGCAGGCTTCAGCGTGTTTGATTTTAAAAACAGTCGCATAGAGGTTTGGTCTTCTTCTCTGTGTATCTGCTCTGCAAGTACGTCCTGCTACATCATTCACAGCAGGACACTGCAAGGAAAAACGGCCCCGCCCGCATGCTCAGCATCCCGGACGCACACAACTGGAGCCGAGGACGAAAATAAAAGTCAAGCGCTAAATAGACTTCCGGTTTACTTGCAGCTTTAAAAGCTCAGTGAAGTGGTATGATTTAAAAAAAAAAGCCCAAGCGAAACAAAAGAATCAAATCAAGTTCTACTCGAAAGACATATCTGAAAGTGTAAATACTCAAATAGATTTATCTGCTTTAATTTTGAAAAGTGTACCTGCGTTTCCTGTTTATGTAAAACACGCTGAACTTTACGCACCGGTCCATCCACTAATTCTCAGTATTTTATTATAAATAAAGAGCACAGGATAAAGCAGGGTTTATGTGATGTATGTGAAGCAAAAGTACTATTTGAATAAGATAAGTATTAAGCTGCTAAATATAATATCATACAAAGCATTTGTTAAGAAAACAAACTATATTTTTGTATAACCACTGCAAAACATTTAAGAATATTATTTTATCCTGTAGTCACACTTATGTGTCTCAGATAAAGGGATATGATTGTGGTGTTTGCACGATGAAGCCGTTTACTGGAGGAAAAAAAAAGCAGGTTACTGATTCATGCAAAATTTCAAAGACAAAGACAATCCATTATTGGCAGACCCAGTCCCTGCAAATCATAGAAAACATGAATAATGCCGACTCATTATACACCCCCAGGGCTTGTTAACATTGGACTGCAGTCTCTGGAAGACATGGATGTATTTTTATGAATGTATGTGTAGCTTTAACACAGTATTATTTTGATTCTTTATTTATTAATATAAGTCATGTAAGTCATGATTTTTGCTTTATATTTCACTGCATTGTCTCTCGTCTGTGAAATAAAACACTAACCTGTTTTGACTGACAAAGCATTCAGGATCAAAGAGTTAATGAGGTGATTAAGTTAGATATAAGCCTGGAATAGATTAATAATTTATGTAATCAAAGGGCAAAATAATGGAATAGTAATTAAACCCAGTGGCCTCGCAAATGTCAATCCTATACATGCTAATGAGAGATTATATCATTGAGTGTGTCTGTGTAAAATGATTCCTCCATTATTATTTTGAGTCTTCCTCAACACATGAATACTTTTATCTTCACCTTAAAAATCAAAGCCTTTCAAAGCACTGATAAGGACAGTGACAGTTTACCATCATTGCTGCCTTTGTCATATTGCAGTTGCGTGATTGCTCAACCAGATGGGGCTGCCTTTACAACTTTAAAGACCAACATGTTACTCAGCCATACTGACTCTGAATGTGTCATACAGGGTAAAGAGCTTTAACATAGTAGAAGAGGAATAAGGTCTCATTTTAACATTGCTCTCTGAAACTCTGACAACTGACTTGTTGTACTTGATTAAAGCTCTGTGTGTAACCTCTCCGTACAGGGTCAAAAGTCCCGATATGATAGATATGGATTGAGAAATCAAACTCTGCATTGAGTTTCTGAGATAAGCCTGTCAATAGGAAGTGATGGTGGAGAGGTGAGAAGGGCAGACTTTGGACCCACTGCTCTTACTCTTCTTCTTCTTTTCTTCCACTGCAGCGCCTCGGTTTGTTTCTCTTCTCTTGTGGAAAACATGATGATCGATTTTGCCCCCCTGGATGTGCCCCTCCACAGGAGACTGCAGACTGCCACGGTGCTGCAGTGGGTCTTCTCCTTCCTTGGTCTGGGTGAGTGCTAATATTTACATTGAACTGGAACGTCTGCACAGGATTTGGTATATTTGGAATGTAAGGGACTATAAGACAGCTACTTCAACAGCTCTCCTTCATTTCTTTGCATTTCTTGTTTGTTTTATTATTAGTTTGTATGTATTAGTTTGTAGTATGAGAGATACTATAACAAGTAACTTGAGCTGAGAGGGAGGAGCCAAGCACCATGGGTCAGAGTGGAGTGTAGCAGCATTTTATCTGAGCTTACAGTTGATTATAATGTAACCAATGTATATTAGGCATCCAAATGTATTCATGCATGCATCAATCAATAAGAGTTGCTCGTTTGTAACACTGGAAAATATTAAAGTATTAGTTATTGAATAAAAAATAATTTCACTAAATATATCAAGTGGTCCGATGACAATGAAATCAACAATAAAACAGCAGCAGGATTACTTTTAGTCATTTCAGCCGACTATGATTTTATGGCTGCACCATTGTGATTTGATTACAAATACATATCCCATGAAAGGACATTGTGAAAACTGTGAATGAAAATCCTCTCACTGCATTACTCTGCAGTCAGTGTGATGTAATCTCCTACCATTCATTGCATAGGTACCATGGTTTGGGGTGGCAGTAGCTCTCCACAGGGCATTGGACTTTGAAAGGTAGCCGGTTCGAGTCCAGCCCTGGATACATGGAGGTGGGCTGGTAGCTGGAGAGGTGGCAGCTCACCTCCGGAGAGTTACTGCCAAGGTGCCCTTGAGCAAGGCACTGAACCCCCCACCTGCTCGGCTGCCTGTGGCACCTGTAATTTCCCTTCAGGGATCAATAGAGTATGTTTCTATTTCTATATGATCTGCTGTGTATAGTGTCACTATTCACAGTGTGTTTTGTTGCATGATTACGTAATGCACTTGTGTATTTTCTTGCTGCTGCACAGTTGCTCCTCACCACACACACACCCTTCTCTCCTCAGCACCCACCTGCATATTCCTCTTCTTCTACCTGCTCTTCACTCGCTTCTGGCTGGTCAGCGTGCTGTACGCCTTGTGGTGGTACTATGACTTTGACACTCCTGCACGTGGAGGCCGCAGGGTGCCCTTCTTGTGTGGCCTCAGACTTTGGGAATTTATGCGGGATTACTTCCCCATCAAGGTGAGAGACCGACTACAGTCCATATGTCGCCTATAAGCTCCTATAAGTCCACGTAGGGGTGGGATAAATCAGAGAACAGAAAATCAGAACAGCTCATCTGATCTAATCTGTGATCTCCAGCCTCCAGCCTGAGCAATAGGCCTTATCTCTGTCCTTGACAGCAAAAGGACCATTTATGGATGACACCCCTCTGTTTACTATAGTCATGGACCCTGTATGTACACAGTAAATCATACAGTAAAGCTCCATGTCTGGTCAAACACAGCTCTGGACTAGGTATCCCTATCCCTACCCAAAAAACAAAAAAAAACAAAAAAAAACGCATGCACATATGTTGGAAGAGACAGTACAACAGAAAGAGCTTGCAATTTACCAAAATAAATAAATGAATAAACAAATAAACG
>JAVQJX010106281.1:0-13071 GCA_036025115.1 Ambassis agassizii | reverse complement strand
GGTAATATATCCTTAATCAAGTAAAAATAATTAACATAATTGAATAAGGCCAGAAGCATTGGACTCACTGCTCATGTGGATCCATCAGATACCTGTTTGGATGCTGCCTTGGAAAACAAAAAAAAAAGAGGGGGGAAACTATCGCTTCATGCAGAGAAAGAGGGGAAAAATATCCCAGTCTCCTGTTCCCTTGGGTGGTCATTGATCTCCAGGCTCTGATTCTACCTCAGCATTAAATCACCCTGGGGTCCGGAGCCAACCTGTTCTCCCTACCTCTTTGTTCAGCCCAGCACTAAGGATAATAGAAAGCATTTTGCAGCAGGAGTGCCGTGGGGGCCCAATCTCGCCTCAAGCTTTTTCATCCCGTCTTTCCTCTCACCTTTACCGCACCTTTTTCTTCACCTCTATTTCTCTTTGGCTTTTTCCTCCTTCTCCCCTTAAATCTCTGTCTTCTTCCTTTCCTGCTTTGTAAAGGAATCCTTTGTACAGCTCTGATGGAAAGACCACTCTCAAACAAAGACGGCTCACACTGCGGAACAGGAACAACAAATAGAATCTATTGTGGTCAGTCTGAAGGCACTTCCATCACCAACAGACACAGAAAGAAAAAAAGAGTAAAAGAAGGTGAGTTTGAGATTTATTTGTTGGAAAACCTTCAGCTTTCAAAAAAAAGTTGACCATGTGTTCCCTAGAGTCTATATAGCTTAACATCAGGATTCATATTAAGTGGATTTAGTCTGGATCTATCACAGCCACTCAATACCAAACTGTATAAACTCCTAATCTGGTCATTAGACTTAACTGCTCTTTAGTGCCGTGTCTGTTATTCAGCCTCTGACTGTGTGCATGTACATCGATTTCTGGATGGGACAGATGTTTTTCTGTAGCGAGCAACCTATTAACCCAACAGCAGTCATTTTTAGCTGTTTAAATGTTGGTTTTCTCACAGATTTAAGACATTTGTCACTCTAAGAACACTTCTCTCTTTTTAACAGATGCCTAGTTTAGATAGTAGGGATACCTATATTTAAAAGTTTCGCAGTGCATTCTGGGAATGTATGCTTATTTCCAACAATACTATGAGAGAAATATTTGACTTCTTAATGTTCATGGTCTCCAGGGTTACATAGAGCAAATATATTTGTGCTACTGATTCATCCAAAATGAGACATGCGTCCTCCAATTTGAGGAAAACACAAAAAGTTAAGATAAACAAGAAGAGAAACTGATGTTTGAGGTGGGATTAAATATCATGTGAGTACCCTGTTGTTTTATGAGTTCAAAACATCCGACAGAAAGTGAGCTTCACTGAAATAAAGCCAACAGAAAGATCAGAAGAACAAAAGGCAAAAAGGTACAAAATGTTAACAAAACACAGACAACACAGGAGTGAAAGCAGGAACAACACAGACAGGGGAGCAAAAGACTTAAATACACAAGGATGACAGGACTCAGGTGAGAACAATTAGAGCAGGACAGTTAATCAAAAATGGAGGAAAAACAATAGGAAGTAAAGCAGAGACACAAAGGGAAACTACGCTTTCAAAATAAAACTGCAAACAACCAAAACAGGACAAAATGAACCAAGAAAAATACAAATACAGTCTAATAACTAGGATTTAATTGAAAAACAAACCCAGCAGACACACGGATCATCACACAGTTAATTTTGTTGGAATTTTCTTGAGAAGGTTGTGTTTAAAGTGCACACAAGCTTCAGTTCAAAAGTTCTTCACTCCAAACAGCAGCGTGCCATAAATCTTGTCGACAGGTTCACTGTTGATAATTGCAGCTTTTCTTCACTTCTGCCTTTTGGTGTGTGAACCGGCAGCTCTCAGTAAGTCCAGGTCCTAGTACACATGGGAAATTTCCAAAAGAAAATTTCCACAACAGTTCAACAGAACAGTGTGTGGCTGTCCACTGTATGTCTGCAAATGTGCAGTTTTTGAATGCTGGTTTCCATAAAAGAAATTCACTCTTTGACTTTTTGACCAGCCAGCGGGCGTTGTGGACATGGTCGTCATGATGCTGACGCACAGGGGACGGGTTCAAACGAGTAGAAAAGAGGGAGACAAAGAGGGAAACAAAGACCACAAAACCTAAAAAGACCTGGGGCCGTGACAATAAAAATGTCCTCCATTCACACCAGGTTTCAACAACAGAACATAAACGTACTGATCAGGAGATTATTATGTCCAAGTTTCAGTTTAAAGGTTGATTTTCCTACACAAGCAGTTACCATAGCAACAAACATGTGGTTTAATAACACAGGAAAGAGTCTTTAAGCAGGTTTGACATGTATGTCTCGTTTTGTATTAATCCTTAGTGCAAAGGTTTCCATCCTGTAGAGAAATGACTCCACCAATAAAAAACTATGGATACATTTAGTGACTGTAGATGTTTGACAAATGTCCTTATATAAAACTGTAAATTACAAAATTATGAAATCATATCACGTTAATGTTTTGAATCATGTGATGAGCTTCTGTCTGCCTCATATCATACAAACAGCAGGAGCTGCTGATGGCTGATAGCACCGTATCATCAAAAGCCAAGGCCAGGAGCATGTGTGTGTGTGCATGACAAGTTATGAATTTGTGTTTTCATGACAGAGTAATAAAGCTTTGTGTCGACAACCAAGAAGGTCAAAGAGAAGCAACCTGGAAAAAAAAGTTTGCGTCTGCTCTTTTGAAGCCTGTGGTCTCATAACACGAACCGGAGGAACAAAGCAGTTATTATCGACCTTCACCCTGCACACAAAACATTTCCGTCTTCAAATATTCTCTCTTTCTGCATCTCTCAATCTGCCTTTGCATCTGACTCCCTGCTGCACTTTCACACAAGAGTGCACAAATACACAAAGCGCAGGCTGCAGCATGCAGAGAAGGTGATAAAGAACTCAGCTGGTTCTCTCTCTGCACACAGAACTGTATGGTGAGCAGATGTTGGAACTCTGCATGGGTGCTGCTTCATTTAAACATGCATGACTACTACAAGTATGTCTACATGTACACGGGGGTGTTCCTGTGTTTATGTGTGTGTGTGTGTGTGTGTGTGTGTGTGTGAGTGAGTTTGCTGGTTGGTGTGAGTATGAAATAAATGGAGAGAGTGAGCGTTTTTTTTGGGTGGATTTAGTACGTTCTCAGTCTCAGAAGAAATCTGAAGTTCTTCTGTTGTTGAGAAAACACAGTTTTTACTGGGCTTCCAAACAGACATTTATTGATACAAAACCAAACAAATAATTAACAGAGATCTCTGTTGAATGAACACAGTATCAGTGATTTAGATTTAATTTGATGCTGAATATTTACACACATGGTAATGATGGAAATATTAATGTCAAAATATGAAGTGCCTTTTATCAATAAAATGTCTCAATGTGTTTGCTGTTTTTTTTTTTCTTTCTTTTTCGTTTATTCCGGCAGCAAGTATAGGGGGACAGAAAGGCGGATCCTGATGGTCACACTCAGGTCCTGCAGGGTTATAAATGCCTCCAATAGACCTGAAGTCCATCAAAACCTAGTCAGTCCCCAAATGCCTCTGTGAAAGTTGTTCCATGTTGACTTTCTACAGGATCTCATTTGGATCACTGGCTGTGTTGTCTCTGAAGCTGTCAAGAAACAGGCAGACAGCAGAGGGATGATCTTACAGGGGTCAGTAAAACTTCAGATTGTCTGAACTGATCTCTAAACATGAAGGCTACACATATACCCAGTCACACTATCAAGGAGGACGGCTCCAGGATCACATGTAACTAGAATGAAGATCTAGTCTGACAGTCTGAGGCCGCATCAGGAAGCAGAAACGACGGAAACTGCACAATAAATCCTGTGTTTCAAACCAGCTATCCAGCATTAACTGATTTATGGAGCTTTGAGTGTGACAAGAAGGGAAATAATGATGCATACAAAGAGATGTTTAGAAATATTTAATTATAGCTAGTTCCTGCTCCATAAAAATCATGATAGTACCATCAAGAGTATTTGGAACGAGGGAGGAAGAATACAAAAGTTGGAAGGATACAAAAGTTTTTTTTTGCCCATAAATAGCAACATTTCCCGTCTTTAACATGACAGTTTTGACAAAAGTAGAAAAACATCACTTGAGCTTTACATTTTTTTTTTTAGTTTTGACATGTCTAATACACATATAACGCTGCAGGAGAGGACAACAAACAGTATACTGGGACTCAAACATGACATGCAGGACGCGTTATTGCAGGAAATCACCACCGAAACAGAACAAAAGCAATTAAACCCCATTAATAAGTAACAAGTCATCTTTTTCTCCCCCTCTGCACTGTATATGTTCTTTTCTTTAAACACGCAATGCACATCAACTACCATCATTTACTTTCCATAAACATGCCATAACTTGTTTCACATAAAAATCTTTTTAAAATGTTCATTTACATAATATTCATGTCCTCTTTGAGGAGCGACCTTTCACTGTCATGAAGACAAACACATGTGGAGAGAAGAGAACATATTCCACCAACAATATTAAAATCAACAAAACATACATCTTTCCTATGTATCATGGAAATATTTGTGCGTAAGGAATGAAAGACATAAAAAATTGTTTCTTTCTGAAGCCCTTGTATTTGGGTAAACAACATCAAAGTCTGGTACACACTCCTGCTATGGGAGTGAGGGTAAACTGACGCTCCAGATGAAGAACAATACGGAGGGTTTAGAACTTGAAGAGGTCGATAAAGTGCTGTGGAGAGATGGGCATCAGGCAGTTGTCTGGATCGTTGGCTGTGCACGGGTGGCCAAAGTCCTGGAAGAGAGTCAACAAAAGTTCAAATTAGAGAGAAACGAGGTCAGGAAACTCAGATTTTACAGCTCCATCACAAATGTTTAAACCTAGTTAACGGATTTGACGTATATATTAAACATGGTATTTACAAATAGAGAGACATAATTATCCAAATAGCTGTGACAGCTTTGGGACATCTCACATTTACACAATATCCATGTTTTGAACAAAAAGATAAAAGGACAAGGGAAAGGTTGTAACGGTTTACTAAACACCTCTGATACAACATAAAACAGGACACAGCACAGGCTCAAGACGTGTAGATATGTGATCCATCAGAGCATCAGGGAATGGAAGAAGCTGGCAAATGAAAAGACAGAAAGGCATGATGGGACAGAAAGTACCTTGAATAACAAAGCCAGGTGGCGATCCTAGAGGAATCAGGAGGGAGGGCAACCAGGATGAGAGGACAGGACACAAGCAGGGAGAGGGATGCAGAGAAGGTAGAGGTTAAACAATACAGGGACCCAAGCCAAAGGGGGACTGCAAGTTTGTCAGGTGTAAATAAGAGTTAACAGAGGGAACACTCATAAAGCAGGAATAGTTCTCCGTCATTGATCTCATGAGTCACTGAAGGCAAACAAGTCATTCGTTTGACATCTGGCTGCTTTGTTTACACGTATGAGCACAAGAGTTCACACATCCATTGTACTGGTGGATCCAAAAAGATTAGTATCAGCAGCAGAGTTTGTCTGTGCTTACATGCTCACATTTTTAATATGCACAACTTACTTTTATGTAAGTGGCATGTAGGTGTCATGTGGAGTTTTGTACAGGGCACATTTAAATAAGGTTACTGTCGTGTTTACCTTCCAGAAGAGGATGCTACAGTGTTTGCAGAAGTGCAACGTGTCGCCGTACTGCTCTTTCATGGGGTAATGTTTCTTTAGGGTGAAGTACATCAGCTTCCAGTCCACGTTGTCAGTTTTGGTTATAACCAAATTCCCACAGAACTGCAATAAAAAACATATGGGTCATTAATATCATTAAAACTAGAACCAAGAGTGTGATTTCATATAATCAACATCAGTTCTTTATCAACCCACTCGTAGGTGCCTGTGTATGTGTATGTATGTGTGTGTGAGTGAATGTGTGACACAGATGGACATGATGACACAGATGTGAGTGAATTGTGGCAACACTGCCCTCTAGTGGTGAACAGGGGACCTGACACTTCCACACTGCTGTAGTCAAGTTCATACAACATATTAGAACCACAGACAGGTCGGACATTTTTCTCTCTCACCGGTTTGTCTGAGAAGTGAAAATGGCAGAGTTTCTTCCACAGCATTCGGTTCTCACTGAGGTCGTGCAATGTTGGCGTGGCTTGTCCCAGGTTAATGATGTCACAGGCATCAGATAACTGATAGAGGATCTTGCTCTGCATGTGTAGTGGTAAGTCACTGAATGACACACCAGTGCACATTTGCTGAGGGAGAAATATACACACAGAAATTAAATACACACTTCCAAATTATTTATGAGTCAATATTTATCCTTCTATATTTCATGGTCTTAATGCACTTAGCTTCTAAGTAGGAGAGGTATGAGGGCTTAGCAGGCTACATAAACTAGTATAAAACTAAACTAAACATACAGCAGTCGGCTCTGTACCTCGGGGATCTGTAGGTTGTTGAGCTCCTGCTGCCACTTAATAATGGTCTCCAACCGGCACAGCCAGATGTTAACGTTTCCCACCAGAACACACTTGCCAACATGGATGGTTAGACTGTGAAGTGTCGAGCTCAGGTCCTGCAGAAGCTCCTTGACAAGGCGTGGATTGTAATGGTCTTCTAAGACTAAGGTCCAAACAAAAGAGAAAAACTTACAATTACACAGGTGATAGCATATACTTTTTTTTTATTCCATGGTGTATAGACTGACATTGGTTTGTGGAAGTGAGCAAGAGTTTGAAACTGGAGTGGCGCAATGGCTCCCGTATATACGTAACATGTCAATCAATCTACATGATTATTAGTTTTATTGAAAACTTAAAACTAGTAACTGAAAATGTAACCTCATTTGAGGAATGACAACTGAGGTAATAAAAGACCATACAATCTGACTCAGAGCTGCCCCCTGCTGGCCATTAGAAAGAATTCAGGTAGGACTTCTCTGCTTTGGCTACACCACTTGGCCTCTGGTGTCTCAGCATCATATAAAAAGCCCTGCTTTACACCCTGCAGCAACTGTTAAGAAACTTTGGGAAACACCATGTGTATATTCATCACATACACAACATATAAATTAGCAATTTCAAAAGCACCATTGACTGACTGACTGGAGGCGTTCTTTGTGCCACAGCGCTGTAATGATGGACCACACTGGTTCAACTGGTTTTGTAATTAGTACTTCAGTGCAATGAGAGTACAATAACAAAACACAACATGCTCAAAACATGTCTAACAACTACAACAACACAATACGACCACTGAACAAGTCTGCTCACCCTTTCGTACAATCTTCTCCAGTATGTTGAAATAGTTTTTCTGAGCAGCTCCACTCAAAGACGTCAGCTGAGACCTGGCTATTAGCTGGAAGAGCTGTGGGTGACAGAAGAGAATGAGTTCAAATGATACAAACAAAAGGTTTTATCAAACATCTGGTGTGATAATCATTGCTCACTTTGGCCACATAGTTAAACCTTCTCATGTCCTGAATGGCACTGGAGAAGTCGAGACGGTTGAGAGCTTCACCGAGCGTGCAGTACCCGTGTCGCTGCAGACACACGTGAAAACAGACACACATTTGTTTAACCTGCTGTTTCCAAAAACCGTAAATACATCGAAAGGCGTCAGTACTCACTTCTTTTGTGCTGCCTTTCTGTACGTAGATCCATTTATCCCTAAAAACAACTGAAAAGGGGAGAAAAAAGCAAATGTTCAGTCCCTCAGTGGAGGCTTCATTACAGTACCACACATTATTAATAAGTGAAGAATTCAAGGACTGTTCATAAAATGTACCTACAAAGTGCAACAAAATATCTTAACCTGAAAAGCATTCAGTAACTGTGTCAGATATCTGTCCCAACTCCTGCTGTATCTTTAAGGTTTTTGTCCTTTTGTGCACAGAGCCTTTATTTTTATTCCACAAACTTTTCACCGTTCCAAAAATAGTGATTATGTGTTGCTAAAACTCACACTGAGATTTGGTGTTATTGTTGTAGAGGTCCTTTTTCCTCTTTGTGGTGGCAAGTTCACACACATCTCCAACAAACAGGTCATTGTTGTCACTGCAGAGCCTGTTCAGACAGATGAAGCACAGTTGCAATGTGTTAATATTACAAGTAACTCCAAACACATCAGTAAAAAGTATTTTCTGTATGTGGCTTTATTATGACAGGATGACCAAGCTGTGATTCATAGTGTCTGCCATGTTGGAGGAAACACCGCAGATGGCCGACACACATCAGAGTCTGAGCGACAGAATCGCAGATGTGACGGTCTGTTCTCAGTCTAAACATGCTGTCAGGCAGACATCAGAATCCACTAACAGATCTGATCTCTGTTACTGCTGTCACACCTGTGGCTTTTATTTTTCTGATTCTGAACATTTTGGCAGCTAAAATGAAAACATAACATGCATATGTTAAAATACTGAATACAGATGATGCAGGGTAAATCCCATTTGAAATGAATGAGTGAGAGAAGTGGAGTGATGTGTCTGTCTGCAGAGTACTGTTACATTCTGAAAGCACCACTAATGATATTAAATTACATTAAAAAAAACTTTGTGATCTGTTTGGAGCTACTAGATATTGTCTAAGGACCCTTCACTGACAGATCAAAGGGCTGAAGTGAGTTGGTAATTGACTCCCCATGCATTAATAATCCATGGGCTGAAGCTTAGCACCTGACTGAAACAAGATGAGCCAGGAGAGCATTTCAGTCAGCTGATAACAGATTAATATGTTGTTATTTCAAAGGTGTCAAGATTAATTGATAACAAACTGATGCAGAGTACATACATCCATTTCCTGTTTTTAGACCTGAAAAATGATCTTGACAAATCTTGAAGACATAACCAACTATTACTTGATGACTACTGGATCAATAAGGACTTGTTGAATTGCTCTTGTCACATCTTTAAACTGGTGAACAGCAGGCGTGACTATTCAGAATGACTAAACAGCTTCTGATGGGTATCCAACACATTAT
The DNA here is from genome assembly GCA_036025115.1 of Ambassis agassizii. Taxonomy (NCBI): domain Eukaryota; kingdom Metazoa; phylum Chordata; class Actinopteri; family Ambassidae; genus Ambassis; species Ambassis agassizii. Next base: position 4,093 of record JAVQJX010106281.1, on the reverse strand, counting down.
ATCTGTGCCTTTGTAGTGATGACTTCACAACAAAAGACAATGATGAAGGACAGAGCCAGATGTCTTCATTCACTTGGCTCCAGTCTGGTACTGATGATTTGTGGTTTCACGTATTGATCAAATTGGTGTTTGTCAGTCATCATCTGTGATATCAAACACGACCGGATAAATTTACTGAATATATTTTTCTTCAGTTTAAGTAAAGACATGAGTTTGCTTGTCTTGCTTGTGAAGTCAACTGATCAGGGTGAATGAGCCCTACAGTAATCCCCTGTCTCTATCCATTTATCCAACTGTACAGGCATACACACAAACACACATGCGAGCCCAGCAATCTGTCACAGTGAATTACAAGTGAGGAATGCAATAGCCTGGCTACTTTACACAGGTTGCATGCGGAGCGGCGGCCTCCACAGAGCCAATAAAAGAAATCACACAGCAGCAACAAAGTTCAGATTTATGGGCATTTATACTGAGTCCTGAAGTCCGTGAGCGGCTAAGGAAAACAAACAGAGCAGACATTCAGAGACACAATGTGATCTAACTACTTCTGTAACACTGTGTACCACAGCCTGTACACAGTGTGTTGTCTTCTGTGTTTCTATCCTACATGTGCTGCACCTCTGCTGCATGAAGTCACTGGCCTTTCAGAGGGAGCCTGGACCCGGAGAGCAGCCAGTTTGATGAGGTGATGCCATGCTTTATTGTCTGTGTCCTTTGCTAAACATTGCTATCATGGTACTGTGAGGTTTGGCTACTGTGACATGAGGGAGATGTCACCCACTGCCAACTTAAGTCCTGTCCTTTTCTCTTCAACCACAGCTGTGCTTATTCAAAACAAAAGACAAAGTGAGGCTCTTCTAAAGGATTTTTGTTAAATAAAATGCGGCGTGAACGAGCTGTTAGTGGTAAAACCCTCCACAGGACACACTGTATCAAAAACAAGAAGCTGAAATAGACTAATTTAAAAGACTGGTAAGGAATCTGTGCACCCCATGGCTCTCTATCTACCACCACTCATTCCCACTTGGCATGTGTCAAAACAGTACTCGTTTCCTGCAGATAACAAGGAAGGCCCCACTGCTGGGATTTAACACAGACTGTCCACAAGAGCAGCATGTAAAGACTGAAAAGACATTTTCTTTCAGTAGGATGGTATTACAGAAGAGCACACAGCCATTGTTTGTACTTGAATGTTGTTTGTGTGTACTTCTACCTGAGCTACTGGTATGTTAACATGTAAACACCTCTGATGCGCTCAATCCAAAACTGACCTGCTATGCATCATATACAAATATGCTTTACACACTTTTAGCTAAAGAGAAATGAAACAACACATATTTTCATTGCTTTCTGTTAAAACAACAAAAACCTATAAGCACACTGGAACCGCAATCCAACACCAAGGCATCTTTGACTGATTGCACAGGCCTGTGGACCAGTGTCACTGGTCTCACAGCTTATATCCTACAACCGGTTTTGTTGCTTCAAGGGGGAGAGTCAGCAGAGAAAAAAAAAATCAGGTCACACAGACACCTGACCTAAACACTGAAGACTCTGACATCTGCAGGGGGGAAAACGCTTTCTCAAATCTTCCTCAATCGAGTGTTTTTGGTTATTTTTGGTATGTTTACATGTAAACGCAGAGAGATCAGGCTGTTCAAAAAACATCTACATTTAACTCATATAATCCTAAAGTGAGATGCGTTCACTGCTGCCTTTGTTTGTGTGTATTATTCAGCTGCATTCAGACACCTGATGATATTCAGCACTTCAGTGTTTTCTCACAGTCATGAAAAGGGGCTTATGGAGGCCACACAATAGTTTAGAGGTTTGTTTTAAAAAACAATTTGTTCCCATGTATAATTAACCCTCTCTTAACCCAACTCTCTGTATTCTGTCTGTTGCCATGACACCCCTCTGGCATTAATAGTCTACAGACGACCTTATCAGCTCTCTCTGCTCTGACTAATTTTCTCTGAACATTAGCTAATGTGGCCTTACCACTGTTATCACCAATAAGCATTTTTTTAATTCAATCAATTCAAACTTGGAACAGAGACAAATATAATATCAGATGTCTGTCACTAGATTTACTGACAAACTGTGGGTGTGCTGCTAAACTGGTACGGCCGTGTGGAACAGCATGACCAGTCGCTCAACATGGAACATGAATTTCAACTATGAAAATCCATTATCTATGGTGCAGTTTATAGCAGCTAGTAAAACTTTAAAAGCTGGTGGCCTGGAGGTTTGAGACCCTGACCACATGAGTATGAACCTCTAGCCCTTAATTTCCTGTTAGTTCTCAAATGTCTTCCCTTTAATAACAGGAAAAATGCTCAAAATACTTTTGAGGCTATTTTGTGGGGGCTGGAAAGTGTCTAGTCAACATTTAGAGTGAGTTTTGGCAGCCAGTCAACTCCAGTCAGCCACAAAGTTGAAGAGTTAATAAGATCTAAACTACTCTTGGCTACACAAAATACCCATATTTACTGTAATTTTAATTGGTATAAGTATTATAATTCTGTAATAGGAGGCCTGAGAGGGAAACATTTTTGTACAGCCACATGTTGTTATACTATAGAGACGCACTAAAATGTATTTAAGCTCTCTAAATTTAGTTAAACAGGAATGAAGCAAACTATTTCATAGATATGTATATATGAAAGCTCTTACTCTGTCAAGTTTATCTCTGTGTTGTTGTCATCCATTTGGTGCCCAAAGAAGACAAGCCTTTTCCAGCCATGCTCCGTCTTCGTCCAGCTCCATCCTGGCGACCTCCAGTCCTTGCCCAAGAAAGGCATTTTCAATAATAAGGGGAGGAGTGTGAGCAGAGAGAGTCGCCACACCTGGAGGGTTAAAAATGACAGATGCTGTTAAAAAGGAAATAATACACTGAAATTAAAGATGTTCAAATTTTGCATTATTGAGGACAGATTGCTGTCCTATCATGTAACATCCAGTCATCTGAGAAGTTGAAATACTTGTTTTTAAAACACCACTGAGGATTATATGAATTATATTTGATGAAATGATGAGCTGTCACTGGTTTAATGCTGCAAAATGGTACACTGCACCAAACTGCTTTAAGTGCACAACTGTGACGCATTTATCAACACAGAGCATTTGGACAATGACAGCGATAGGTGATGGTTTAACGTTTAAAATTTAGCACAAGGCAAAGCTGTCAGTCGGTTAAACCAATGTAGACACGACAGCAACGACATTAAGAATCTAAATAAAGATAACACCTTACTGGAAGTTTTTTCATAAAATGGCTAAACAAACCTGAATGGGAAAGCGACTCCTTTGTTTTGTATGGTCTGCTTCTGTTTCTCTCCAGCCTGCCGTGCTGGAAATATTGACGGAAGTAAAAACAGTGCGGACACAGGAGTTAGTCCCGCCCCCTGCCGCTTTCTGATTGGACAAAACGTTTGTATTTATCTTGTTGCTACCCGAGTAGCCCACGCTGATTGGCTGAAACCGGCCATCACTCACTTTCTTTTTTAATCTCTTCTGTTTTGTTGGGGCTTTCTTCTACACGTGACGGTGGACTGCGCACATGTACTTATGTTTTGATTTTGCAGTGGGGGATGGGACGGTGACCACTGGACAGATGAGTGAGTGATGATGTGAGTGAGAAACATTTACTAAGCATTTTAAAGATTAACCAAATTAATCATTTAGCTATTTCAGTAACCAGAAGCCTCATAGTTTTTGTAGTTTGAGGCAGTGTGTCAACATTTTACTGTTGTTAGAACTTCCTGCTCTGAAGTTCAGGCTGCAAAAACACAGACATTGGGGCGTTTCATTTTTAAAGTTATGTTAATAGTGTGTTCATTGTTTAGTCATCTGATTGACTTTTATAGTGCCGAATAATGTCACATTAGCATAGTATTATGTGACAAAGGGAAGGGACTTTGTGTACTTCCTCACTAAATGGATTTAATTACTTTAATTTAAATCTTTTATTTTTTATTAAATTCTTATTTTTTTTTAAGTTATCTTGATTAAGCAATGGGTGCTAAACATAGGCCTAAAAGTGTGATGAAAAACAGATGCAAAAGACAAAACATTTTAGAAGAAGAAA
>JAVQJX010106247.1:0-12530 GCA_036025115.1 Ambassis agassizii | reverse complement strand
CAGACACATCAGAACACACACACACACACACACACACACACACACACACACACACACACACACACACACACACACACACACACTTCACAGGGGGCTTGATATATGAGTTTGCAGTCATATGCTCTGGTTTCGGTTGCCGCCGGTGACGACTGAATCACAGACCACGATGATGTCATATCTGTCTGGCCTGATAGTGTGTGTGTGTGTGTGTGTGTGTAAACCCGGCTGCTGACCTCAGCCTTACAGTAAATCTCCCCCGTTTTCTCGTTGTTGTTCAATTTTTCACCATAAAGATGAGACCTGATGCCACATGTGCAATTAGCGGCGCTGAACTCAGCCCAGCAGGCTGATATATGGAGAATTACCCAGGATTACCTCGGGCCGCCATTATGGAGGGCACGAGAAGAGACGGCGTCATATTTAATAATGGAAATCATGATGTGCGGCCATTTTAAATGAGGGTTTTAGAGAAAATTAATGGAAGGACCAACATTTATGGCCTCTCTTTTAATGAATTGGCTTGACCAGCGACAGTGTTCAATATACTGCAGGCATAAGTGGTCGGTCCTGGATGGACGACGTCAGGAACAAGTTCAGGACTGTGACGTAAATAAAACCTCACAGTAGGAAAATGTCAACAAATACTGTACATGCAGCAAAAACAAGCTGGACTTTTAGTTAAAGAGGCTTAATGGAACAATAGTGACACATGTGGCCATAAAATGAAGTGCAGTTAGCTGTGACCAACACAAAGTAAAGCCACAGCTAGCTGACATGCTAACAGCCCCTGCATTATTTGACTGTTAGCACAGTAATCACATAGCTAGCTTGCTAACAAAAAAAGCATGCTAAGCAGCTAGCTTTAGCTTGGCAAGGAAGTGGTGTTTCCTAGGAAACGGTAAGCTAGCCTATTAGCTAATGACCAGATTAGTGTTTAGCTCTAGCTAGCAAGCTAACAAGCAATGATTGCTTGTTTACATGCTTCACTCAATTTTGTCTCTTAAGCTAATTTGTATCTCATATGCTAACAGGCTAATAGGCGTAGCCGCTACATCCAGCTCACATTATGAGCTAACGGCTACATTTATAAGACATGATTTTTGAGGTTGATGTGAGCTGGACCCTTCATGGGGATCGTCTCTGTCCGTCCATGTGTCAGCGCTGTGTTCGCCCGGCTGCAGGTGGTCCATCCCTTATTGTCCTCCACAGGTGTCCAAATAGGAAGATGCTGAAAGACGCGTCAGATTCCTGGAGGGATAAAGGCTGTTGTGGATGCTCAGAGACAGATGCACACACTGATCGATGTCACGCAGGTACATTTGCAGGTATTAAGGTCGGGTGCAGCGGACAGATGCGTCATTATCAGGGCAGTCCCCCACCTTTTTAATCAGAGCGTCACTCATCCCTGGCACTCTTTCTCTCATCCCTCTCTCATTTCCCTCTTATTCTGAGCACAATGTGGCTTTCTGTTTGTTTCTTACAGCTGAAAAAAACACCTTTTTATTAAACTTTATTTTGTATTTGATGTGTTTGGTGTCTCTTCTTCATGTCTTCTTACCTCTCCGTCCTCCGTCTCTCTGCACCTTTGTTTTATGGTGATTTGTTCTATGATCTTTATTATCCTGCACAGACATGAAGACATGGCAGCAGCAGTAATTGCCTTCCTTGTCAGAGCAGTTGAACTTTTACAGAAATTCCTTTCAGCACCTTGAACTTTCGCCGGCTCGTTGGAATGCATGTCAAACTGTTATTTCTGGTTTCTCCATGAAAGCCTCTTTTAATTCCACCTTCTTAGTTTTGCACTTTTAGAATCAACAAATCAGTTTCAATATATATTTTTTTAGCTGATTGTTGCTAAGTAACCAACATAAAGTCTCAGTGTGGAGTTTCCACCAAAGTTCCAGTAAGAATTGATTTACCGTCTGTGTCAGCCCTCAAGTGGACACATGAGGAACTGCATTTTTATCTGCATTTATTATCTGCATAAAAAAAAAAAAAATACAGTAAAAAATATCAATCTTCTTTGGATGTTTACCACCATCAGCCACCGGAGGTCGTGTTGTCACCTTCTTGTGTCCTTCCTTGCCACCGTGAACCCGTCATCCTCAGGGGTCAGATGCTGGTTGTGTTTTTGTCATTTTTTAGCCTCTCCGCCCCTCTTTTCCTCTCTCTCTCTCTCTCTCTCTCTCTCTCCCTCTCTCTCTGCAGAAATGCTTTATTGTGGCTTTTGGTGTTTTGGTGGAGTTATTCCTCTTTACCCCCTGAGCTTTGGCAAATGACGGAATAAGCCCTTGGTAATTCCTCAGCGCTAACCACAAACATGCTCGCCCCCTTCCTGCCCGTCCTCTGTTCAGAGTGTGTGTCCGTACGTGTGTGTGGAAAAGAGTCCTCCCCCTCCCCCTCTTTTTGCCTCACCCCACCTTAAATCTACATGAGAGAGGTTACTCTAGTTCAAGTTGAGAGACTGTGTCCTGCTTAGCGTTAGCATTAACTTTACTAATATGTTTTGAACCTGTATGACTTCATAATGACTTTTTTCCACAAGGTTTTGTGCACTTGATGTGTTGTTTGTAAAAGTAAATCAACTTTGGAAAACTTTGCTATATTGCTATATTGATTAGCTAAAATGTGACAATGAAATATGTAGAATTTTGGACTTTGTCGCCTGCTAGTGTCCACATCAACAAACCTCCTCAGTAGGCTGCATCTTGTACATTTAATTTAAACTAAGTCCTAAAGTTTAAAGATTCATTTAAGGTTTATTTTCTGTATAAATACACATTTTGCTCACTAATTCACAGTTAGCATGCTAGCTAACGTGCAGGGCTGCTGTTTTTTTGTTTTTTGTACGCACCACCCACAAATACAACATGTAGAAACATAATACAGATAATTGTAGTGGAACACTGGCTTGTGTTTTTTTGATGCTAATGGGAGTCATGGGAATGCATTTGAGGGCAGACGCTCATATAAATAAAAATTTGAGATGCTTCTCTCTTTCAAACATGTTTATTGTGAAGCTGAATTCCACATCGGTGCAGCAGAAATGGATTACACGCTTTCATTCTTCTATTTTCTTACTCCACACACATTTCAAACAGAGACTTGATGGGAAAAAGAAATGCTTTCTGGGTCATATTGTCCGTTTGAATGAATTTTTACCTGCTGCATGTACATGTTCTGTGGAGGCGCTGAGAGCTCGTTTGTATGAATGTGTGCTGTAAAAGGTGTTGAAAGATCAGGCGCAGGGTCTCAGGCTAAACAACACCAGCTGAGCTCCACATCACATAAACACACACACAGCTTCTCACTGTAGACAACCACGAACTAAAACCCGAGCAGAAAGTTCTCTGACCTTTGACCTTTGACCCCCCCTTCTTTCTGGTTTCTTGTAATGATGCTGCTGCACTGGTTGAAGCTGCTGTTTCACTCACTGTGAAATGTAAAAATGTAAGAATGTTAGCAGGCCAGCGAGCGAGCGGGTAACGTGATCCTCAAAGTGTTGGTCTCGGGGGCTCCATTAGGATTCCCTGCCCCTGAAAACAGAATCGTTCAGAGGGTAGCTTTTATGTTACTGTACAGCCACCACTCTACATGTGTGTGTGTGTGTGTGTGCTTTTATTTATGCAGAAACAGTTGATTGAAATACCATTTTCTTACTGGATTACCACTGTATGACCAAACCAAGGGGATTTGCTCCGGCTCATTCAACCTTTGGAAAATGAAAACCTGTAACTTTTTTGGCATCACTCAAAAGCTTTAGGTTCTGGCCTTTGAGTGAAGATGTGGAGTTTTGGGGCTGTTTAGATCCACATGTATGACTTCAATCAAACGCCTTTGGGTACTTTTTTTTAACCATGAAAATTAGATGAAAATTCACTTTTCCAGATGTGACTCTCCAATTTGAGGGTACACACATCAAGACCAGGATCATCAGATCTGTGAAAAACAGTGGGTTTTTATCATGATGCTGCTTCAAGCTAGGCAAAACTCCTTCTAAGTCAGATTCGTCAGAGGCCAGGAGCAATCCTTTCCTACTCAGAACCCTCCCAGGCCAGACAAGCCTCCTTTAGATGGGCAGGTAGGACTTCTTCCTACTCAGAGCCTTCAAAGGACTGCCAGATGAGGCTGAATCAAGTCCTTCAGAGGCCAAGTTGGACTCCAGCTGACTCTGATCCTTCAAGGGCCAAGCTGGACTACAGCTGACTCAGATCCTTCAGAGGCCAGGAGCAATCCTTTCCTACTCAGAGCCCTCCCAGGCTAGACAAGCCTCCTTTAGGTGAGCAGGTAGGACTTTCTCCTACTCAGAGCCTTCAAAGGACTGTCAGATGAGGCTGAATCAAGTCCTTCAGAGGCCAAGTTGGACTCCAGCTGACTCTGATTCTTCAGAGGCCAAGCTGAACTCCAGCTGACTCAGATCCTTCAGAGGCCAGACTGGACTCCAGCTGACTCTGATTCTTCAGAGGCCAGGCTGGACTCTAGCTGACTCAGATCCTTCAGAGGCCTGGCTGGACTCCAGCTGACTCAGGTCCTTCAGAGGCCAGACTGGAGTCCAGCTGAATCAGATCCTTCAGAGGCCAGGCAAGATTCCTCCAAAGCCAGATAGCTATGGTCAGGCTACAGGATCAGATCTTTCAAACATGATCCTATCCCACTCAGTGGCCCCAGAGACCAGGCAAGTCTTCTTCCAGTGGCCAAGCAGGACTCTTTCCAGTCCAGTCCTTTAGAGACCAGACAAGACTCCATCCAAGTTAAGTTCTTCAGACACCAGACATGAGTCAACGCTTCTAGACTGTATGCAAATGTCCATCTGATTCACACAATCAAAGGCCAGGCAAGATTCCTTCCAAGTGTTCAGTGAACACATTGTGCTGTTTGGTCTAATCTTTCTACATTCAGGTGCTTTGACAAGCATCCCTGAAACTCCTCTGAACTAAGTCTTTTAGCAGGATTTCACTGTTTCCTAGACACCAAAACCATCAGGTCCTTTGGCAGGATTTTATAACATTCCAACAAAATGCAGCCTTTTTCTTCATTTTTAGAAACAGCTAGAGGTTGTTCTGGTTCAGGTGGGTCGTGTGTTTTTGATGGAATGAAGTGCATTTATCCACAGGATTACCGTATGTGTGTGTGAGCACCACCAACCTCGCTCAGCCAGTAAATCTGACAGAACATTTGTTTGGCCTCTGAACCATGATCACCCCTCTGAGTCCTCTTTCCCTTTCAGTGTGTGTGTGTGTGTGTGTGTGTGTGTGTGTGTGTGTGTGTGTGTGAGTGAAACACTTGATGAGGCCTGCTTAAGCCATCAGTGTGGAGGAGAGAAGCAGGGAACACACAGTGCCAAAAAAAGGAAGAGGGACAGAGACAAAGAGGATAAAAACACAAAGATAAGAAGAGTTTGATGACACTTAATGGAGACAAAGAATGGATTTAAAGCCAGTGCTGGTTATGCTAATGATAGATGCTATTTTTCTTCCTTAGGCATAGCTCCAACAAAGGCCACATTTGAAGTCAAACACAAAAAAATGTTTGCTGTTTGCTGCAGCTGAATTGACTTAAAGTACAATATAAAGCACACAGGTCTCCCTCTGAAGTTCCCCTCCCCCACTCCTCCACCCCCACCCCCACACATTCCCCCTCTGGTGAGCATCCATAGCTCAGTAATGACCATAGAAAATAAAACTCGTGTGCACTCTTCACCTCTGGAGAAAGAGAACGAAAAAGAAATTGCGCAGCCGTCCATGATGAGAGGAAAGTATGTGGAAGGAAATGAGAAAAGGAAAGTGCAAGACAAAAAAGAACGTCAGTGACATTCTTCCTCTGCACTCTTCACCTCCAGGACGGGGAGAGGTGAAAAGGGCGAGAGGCGGAGGCGAGCGATGAAGATATGGAAGGATGAACCGTTATGGGAAGACTTTAACAAGCATGTTGGGGTCTCAACAGAAGTTGGGGCCCCTCTTTAGTGAGAAAACCCCGTATATTTGTGGGTGTGACCAAGATTTACCATCAAGAGGATGAGAAGAAGAGAATACGTACATGTACAAAACAATGAGGTTTGTGTTCAATCTTAAAGTTAAAACGAAGAGGAAGGACAAAGTTTCTTCTCTGTGAGGTCAAAAAGAGGCTACAAGTTGGAACCTACCATTAGCTTCTTGCAGAGTTCCTGACCTTCCTGTGCCTGTAACACCAGCCTTATGAACCCTCATCACTACATTACAAACCCTCTCCACCACCGCTATGAACTCCCCACGAGCCCATCAAGGACGTCTCTTACGAGCCCCCGAGCGCTATTTAACCTACAATTTCCCAGGCAGGCCCTCGACGCTGCACAAAGGCCCTCCTGTCACCCAAACTGACAGCGAAAGCCTCTCCAATCACAGGGCTGCACATGGAGGAGCGGCCTTGTGGTTTTGGAGGCTCCGCTGTAGGGTCACGGGTTCAGTCTCTGCAGTGGTCAGTCAATAAGACACTAGCCTCCATTTGACCCTTTGGATGCCTTTAACTTAATCACTTCCCATAGCAAATGCCAATAATGTAATAAAACAAAATGCAATGAAGCTTGTAATGTAATAAGAGGCAAATAATGCAAGAAAATATGAAAACAATAATGTCATGTCGCTGTTGCCAGTATCGTTAAACTAATTTGTTGCTGATTATCTCAATTCTGGAGCCAATTTTCAATGTGATACTGAGTATTTAAGACCACACAGATTCATGCATTAGCATTAGCATTAGCATTGAGTGTAGTTCCTGAGCAGCGTCTGAAATGTGAAAAAAAGCAGCCGGATCGATGAGAAAACGAGCCCCGTCTTTCTCATTTCCTTCAAAAACATGGAGTCATGTAAGGTTTTTGCAGAATGCTAATGATTTGTTTTAGCAGTGGGGGAGCTCTACGGTTGCGTGTTATGAATACCTTACAGGCCCCTTAGCGGCATCTTATGAGGGCCTTTGGAACTGCTTGTGAACTCTGGGTCTTTTCCCAGGCATCTTAAAGTAAACAACACAGGGGGCTCCTTGACGGGTGACTTACTTAACAAGACATTAGCATTGCTGAAACATCCTGCTACCTGCCTCTTTGTGTGTGAAAGGGACATTTAACGAGGCAAGCTATTTAGCCATGCTAACAGGCTGTTATTTTGTGTATAACGGCAGACCAGAAAAACTGCACTTGTTCAACTGTCCACTTGAGGGCTGGCTGTAAAGGTGAGCCATCTCACAACGTTTAACAGCCAAACTGGTTTTTTGAGGGCGTCACGGCTCCACGTGTCGTTTCTTTCTCGGCTCTTTCCTCCACGTTCTCCGGGCTAATGAGTTTGTCACATGCCCCGCAGCCTGCCGTCTCCTCTGGCTCCCATTGGTGTTTAATACGCCCTGAGAGCCTTTTACATGCGTGTTCTTTTTACAAACACATGAAGAGGGTGTGAAAGGAGGAGAAGAGGATGTGAAGTCCATGTTAACAGTGTGGGAGACACGACTGTTCCCACTCGTATACTGACAGACTGTCAGGCGAGGGTCAGCAACTCACTGTAACCTGTGTGTGTGTGTGTGTGTGTGTGTGTGTGTGTGTGGAGGTGTGAGTCACCCAGCTCTCTGTTCTGTGTCACTATTAGAGAGCCACTCAGAATGAACACGTCATTAAAGCTCAATAAAAAGCCTTTATTCACCCCCAAATTATTACAGCAGCATGTGTGAACCCACGGGAGCAAGTGTGTGTGCGTGTGTGTGTAAAGTGTGTAAACCAGTGTGTAACTGTACTGTACAGAAGACAAAGGGACTTAGGTAGTACTGTATTCCTCTGAAAGAAGCATTTTAGAAGAAATATCTGCGTCAGTGGTCGAGTTGTTCTCTTATTTAAAGGCACAGTTTGTGTTTTATTGTGTACGGTTGTATGGAAATGTTCTCCTCCAAAACCCCACTGAGACAATCTGTCATTTAGCACATATGTTTTAGGGGGTACCTGCTCGACTGGAGCATCAGTTTGTTTGTTATTTTGTTCGTTTATGTTCATTCAGATATAATGTTTTAGTCAGTCTGTGAACTTACTCAACAAAAAGTCACATCATCACCAAACAGGCAGCCTCATTCATCCACTGTGTGTGTGTGTGAATTTTAAGAACATGTTACCATGCCGACGCAGGTCAGCAGTCTCAGCACCGCACACTGGCTGAGCAGCGATCTGCGTCACAGCCTGCACTGTAAACCGGACTGTGGATTTGACCGCAGCCTACGCACAGCGCTGGCTGGCCTCATAGAAAACACAGCAGGGTCCGGGAAGGCCTGGTGCTGGGCCGCGAGGTTTTTTTGGCTTCTGCTCTGGTCGTCACTCTTCAGCTCAGCTCGGTGATGGAAAGTTCAGCCACAGTTTTTTTTTTTTTTTTTTCTGTTCACCTCCAAGAAGTCCTGTTAGTTGGCCTTTGTGATAGTGTGACCTCTAGCAGTGGGCCCAGTAGTGTCTGTTTCCACAGTTTGGACTGTTCTTTGGGTCTCTGGTTGGAGGCGGAGCTGCAGAAATCCACCTCAGAACCTCCTCAGAAATATCAGTTTTATATACTTTATAAATCTCTGAGGGAAATTACGTTTCACTGTGATATTTGTCATGCACACACATCACACACCACACCATGTACCATCATATGGAGAGGAGGAGTGGGGGCTGGCGCTGTCCCTGCCCCGAGCAGTTTGGGGGTTCAGTGCTTTGCTCAAGGGCACCTCGGCAGTATCTCAGAGGTCCGAGGCTGGATTTGAAACGGCGGCCCTCCGATTATCAGCCCACGCCCTTACGGACTGAGCTCCAGTCTGATGGAGATACCGAGTTCTTGTAAGCATCACCATCCTCTTATTTTGCCACCATGACCTTCAACATCTTCTCAAAGACCTGATCTGGACACAGGACACAGACTTATCAATCACTCCTTGTAGGTTGAAACTTTAGTGTCAGATCTTGACTTGATATTATTCTACTTTATTTACAGTACTCGTTTGCCGATCGGGCCTCCAGGGCAGAGCGAGAGCCGACAATAGAATCACCTCATCCAGGAGGCCCATCTCATCCAGAGGGCCCACTGCTGCTGGTCCACAGGGATCACCTCCACCAGGAGGGACTGAGCGCGCCGCAACCCAAACACACACACACACACACACACACACACACACACTAATGCATGCATGCAAACTGGCAAACTGTCTCTGTCTCTCTCTGACCCCGAGGCTGTCTCAGTCATGTGGTTGTGGGAATGTCGCTGGGATTTGTGTTTCAGTGACTGCAATAACAGGGATCAAATGGGAACATGTGGACAGAATTCCAAACCCGGGGCAGAACACAGCGGTGCTTGTTTAAGCCCATTTTTTGATGTCGCTGCTTTTCATGAGAATTAGTTTTATGGCGTTTTTGTTTATCATTAGAGGGAAACGCGGCGAGGACGGCGCAGGCCAAAGACGTGCGACAAAGATCTGAAGCCCAGACGGACCGCGTCCTCTCCGCTAACCAGACCGACTCCCAAAATATCATCTGTAATGAGTTTTTATTTTCATGCTGCTTTTAAAGTTTTCACACGTCATTCGGCTTCGTTTCTTTGCGCTGTGTGACCTCTGCCGACCCGGCCGGCGTCTATCGTTGCGGTTTGAGAGAGGTGTGCGTTTCCTAGTTGTCATGCATGAGAGGACGGCTCGGGGTCGCCAGATCTTTTATGCATGAGCAGCACTTGTCGGGGGAAAAGCTGGCATTTCCTGTATCTGTACACAGTTGGTCCTCGCTGTCCTTTTGCCCTCGTCCTTTTTAAATTTCCTGCATTTAGACTTTTAGTTTGTGATGGCTGGATGCTTGTTTGGTTTGGTGGGGAGGACAGGAGGGGGTTTCATAAAGGACGTTACCTAAAGAATCCTTCAGGCCGGGTCACGGTGCTCAGCTCGGATCAGGAAGAAGCTGCTCATCAATAATGAGCTCTGAGTTGTATCATTGCTGTATGTTCACACATCATCTGGACTCTGAACAAAAGACAACATTTTACGGTTGGCTATATCTAAACATACATCAATATATTCATTGAATTTGGGCCTCAGGAAGCCGGGGGATTTCCCAATAATGTTGCACAGATGCTAACTGCTACTGCTACTATTAGCTTCTCAAATTTGATGGTTTATACTCAGGACTTGTTGCTTGCAAACATAGACTGTATATTAGTTTAGACGACTCTTCTGACATCACATGTAGCTAGCTGTTCTTTGTCTGAGGGCGGACACACTCCCCCTTGTGGTACAATTGAGGCACTGCACCTTGTTGCATGTACTCATAACATTATGGAAACTGTAGCTATTTAGACAATCATACAAAGACTCTTACATATTTTAACATTAAAGTCTATGGGGATTTACTCACTTGTGGAGCCTCTAGAGGCCACATGGGGAACTGCACTTCATCCTTATATGTCTGTATCAAAAGGAATAAAGTAAGAAACACATGGATGTAAAGTCACAAACTCCCAGCTGTCCTTGACCTCCAGCAGGAAAACAAAAACAATCCACTGTGCTCCTCCTCCTCCTCCTCCTCTTCTTCTCTCTGTTTCATGTTTTTTATTTACTCTTTTTATTCGTCCTCCTCTGTTTCATCTCTTTCTCTCTCTCTGTTCCCATTTTCTCTGTAATTATAGCAGAAAATAAACATCACCGGGACGGGGCCCACATCAATCAGGATCAATACACAGGAAGGGAAAATCGACACATGTAATCACACACACACACACACACACACACACACACACACACACACACACACACTGTGAGGCAGTAACACCAGCGAGGAGTCTTTCTGAGAGAGAAATCATATAAAAAGTGTTTATTTTTCCCTCTCTGGCCTTTGATGGCTGAACTGGATCCATATGGGCCTGAGCTGCTCTGTTTAGCTGCTGGGACTCAAACCCGTAAACTGTTTTCCACATGGTCAGACGGGGTCACCAGTTCGAGTCCCGATTTAAACTTGTTTACAAGCGAAGCCTATACGTGTTTAATCCTGCTCTGTTTTCAGATCCTGAAACGATTTAACTTTCATTTCCATATTTTCACCAAATGTTCAGAAAAAAAAGGTCTAAAAGTTCAAATCCTCCAGTTTGTTTTTGATCTTATGTAATTCTCTGCTTTTCATTTTGGATCTGATGTTTTATCGAACAGTTAAATACTTTTTGTACACACCAAAGCCACAGTTGTGTCTCTCTTCCATCTTTTACGGCCTCAGTAAGACATCACAGCTCTTGTTTTGAAAGCTGGAAAGAAAAATGATTTGAGTCGGGTTTTTGCTTTTTTGTTCTCTTTTTCTTTTCTCTCTCTCTCTCTCTCTCTCTCTCTCTCTCTCTCTCTCTCTCTCTCTCTCCATCAGCCACATCCATCCATCCTACTCAAGTTGTTGTTCTGCTGTTGGAGAAAAAACAACAAACTAATGACAGACGGCTAATGACAAAGAGCCGACGCTGTCAGAGTCACGAAAAAGAGCCACAAAGACTCGTTTGTCCACCTTCTGAAGAGCATAAATTATTTTTCACATTACTGTGTCGTGCACATTTGACTCAGTGAGGTTTCTTTACTGTCTCTGAGTGAACAAAGTATTGAT
The DNA here is from genome assembly GCA_036025115.1 of Ambassis agassizii. Classification (NCBI taxonomy): domain Eukaryota; kingdom Metazoa; phylum Chordata; class Actinopteri; family Ambassidae; genus Ambassis; species Ambassis agassizii. The sequence continues at coordinate 931 of JAVQJX010106247.1, read as the reverse complement.
CCTTTGATTATATCCATTAAATATAGACAATCATTTTACGTCTGTTCTGCCCCATATATTTCTTTGTAATCACTTGGTGGAGATGAGCGCCCCCTGCTGGCCTTGTTAATGTGACAAAGATGCATCACTGCGTCATTTTGAAGAATTTGCAGGCAGATTTGTGAGTTTATTTAATTAAGGACAATGGTGATGATTTGTAACATTAGTGTTTTGGTATATTGTTTGAATATAAATTAAAATGGAATAAAATCAATAAACTGATCAGCTCCTGGTTTTGCTGATCGGTGATAATGATGTTAAATTGAATTAAAATTATATTTCTTTCAGTATTTTTTGACTAAAAAGGAGCTTAAAGTGTAACTAGTACTAGCATCAGCATTACCACTCTGCACCACTAGATGGTGTTAGTGAGTCAAAGGTGGACGAGTCGGCTTTAATTGAATGAAGTTGTGAGTAAATAATCGCTCACAAAGAAACTCAGCCTCAGGCCTGTTCTGTCTCATGTTGCCATGTTGCGATTTCTGGTTTTCTGAAGACGAGTCAAACATTGTTCCTGTAAAAGTCGAGACAGACATGGTCGACTGGGAGAACACAATCACCCTCATTTACCCCCCCCCTCTCTCTCTGTCTTAATTTCTCTCTGTCTCCCCTCAATGATGTGATAAACATACACAGATGTGGATGGCACTGACACACACACACACACACACACACACACTGAGGACAAGTAGCAGCCTGTTAGTGGCTTTATAATTGGTCGATTTATCTTCATGTTAATATGATGCAGTGGAGTCCATCTAATCTCTGATTGGTTTCATATGTGAGCCTGGGGCATCCTCACACACACACACACACACACACACACACACACACACACACACACACACACACACACACACACACACACACACACACACACACACACACACAC
>JAVQJX010106233.1:0-16107 GCA_036025115.1 Ambassis agassizii | reverse complement strand
GCATTTGAAGGACCCTTCGATTCTTGGTGAATTGGGACAGCCTTCGCGCAGCGTTGTGACGTAAGCGGCCTTGAAATGCGCACTTCGAAGGATGCAGACCCTGAATTGGGACACAGCTCTCGATGTTTCCTTCTTGCTGCTCTGCTCTTTTAACCCACGCTGTGCTTTTCTTGTCTTTGTGTGTCTTTGTGCGCGCTGCATGGCTCTGCTGCAGTCTGCTTCATCCTCTCAGTCTGTCCCTGAGGAGCCTTCCTCTTCCTCCTCTTCCTCTTCCTCCCCCTCTCACCCTGAGCTCCAGGTGAACATGTGGACACACACACACACACACACACAGCTGTTGTTGTTGTTTTGTGTTTATGTGTCTCATCCGCCATCTTTATTTTCTGTCTTTCCTCCATCCACTCACCTTCAGTTGTCAAACGGCTTTGACCATCACGCTGCCCTCTGCCTGCACGGAGCGGTACTGCAGGCTCAGGACACCCACCTCCACCCTCCATACTTCACCTCCACCTCCCCCCTGTCCTCGCCCTCCTCTTCGTCTCTGTCTCCCGTGTGGCCGTGGTCTCGCTCAGGCCCGTCCGCAGACGTCCCGCCTCTCAGCCCAGAGGGGTTCGGAACCGTCCCGTCATTCAGAGTCCTCACCTGGAAGGTTTGAGCTGCACGGCCCTCTCCCACAGCCCTCCTCCATCTTCTCCCTGCCTTCTTCATCACTTTAAAGGAGGCTCCTCTCCTCCCTCCTCTCATCAGCCTCACCTCTTTTACAGAATGTTGTGTGATGTGTAAAAAGGAGAACAAAGTGAGACTCTTCTGTCCTGCTGTCTGTAGGACTGGGCCAAACCGGGCCCGTATGACCAGCCCGTGGTCAACACCCTGAGGAGGAGCAAAGACAGGAGGGGAGAGACTACAGATCCCAGCAGCCACCGGGGCGCTGACGTCACCACACCGGGGGAGGAGCCACAGGGGGTTAGAGGAAGTCCATCTGTGATGTCCCCCAAGGTTTTCTGACGTTTACATTCTTATGTGGAGTCAATCTGTGTTGCATTCAAGGACCATCAGAAATGTCAAAGTCAGAGGGCGGAACAGTATGTGTGTGTGTGTGTGTGTGTGTGTGTGCAGGCTGACAGAGAGGTCCATGAGGAACTGGCCAAAGCTCTGGCCCGAGGCCTCCAGCTGGACATCCATGGCTCGTGCAGAGACTCCCTGCAGGGCTCCAGCGGCTACAGCAGCCAGACCAACACGCCCTGCTGCTCGGAGGACACCATCCCCTCACAGGGTACACACACACACACACACACACACACACTGACGGGTGTTTAGTCAGAGTGTAACGTAACGCCTGTTTCCTCCTCTGCAGTGTCAGACTGTGATTATTACTCCATGGGAGGCGATCAGGACGCCGAGCGGCCGGCAGACTTTGATAAGTCCTCCACCATCCCGAGGAACAGCGACACCACTCAGTCCTACCGCCGCATGTTTCAGTCCAAGCGCCCCGCCTCCACGGCCGGCCTGCCCTCTGCCCCCTCTGCCGTCATCACCCCGGGCGTCGCCACCATCCGGAGGACGCCATCCTCCAAACCCAACCTGCGGCGGCCTTCCGGGGGCCTCAGCTTGGGCCCCATCCCCATCAAGCCTCCCATGATCCCGGTGAAGACTCCCACCGTGCCTGAACATCCCGGCTTCCCCAGCAGAGCAGCGTCAGAGGACGGCGGCGCGCCACGGACCCCGCTGAGCCCGCGGACCACCCCTCTGTCACCTGGCAGCAGTGTCCCCTGGGAGACGCTGGACGAGGGATCAGATCCGCCCACCCCGCCGCCGCAGCCAGGCGGGCGGCTGTCAGAGTGGGAGCGCCGCCCCCTCCCCGAGCTGCTAGAAGAGACGGAGTACAGCGAGGTGGAGGACTACTTGGTGGCGATCCGGCGCGGCGTCAAGCTCAAGAAGACGGCGTCCAACGACCGCTCGGCGCCGAGTATTCACTGAGCGTACAGCAGGAGGGCCGAGTCCCCGCTGAGGACAAACATCAGCCAACAACCACAGGAAGTTACCCAGAAACTGTTTTAAGCGTCAGAAGGCCGCGCTGCAATCGCACACAGACACACAAACAGCAGCTGTGAAACTGATGTGTGTCCCTTTAAAGACGCTCTGTCCTGATATCGTGTCCTCAGGGTAACTTCGCCTTGTAAACGTTGATGGTGACGATGGCGGTCGCTCCGGTAGCAGATTAGTGTTGTCATGACGACAGATGAGGCAGAGAATGATGGAGACTGTTTGGACATAAATCTGAAGTTTGTCGTTCATAGTTTCCACAGAAGGTGCCAAAAGTTTCCTCATAAGAACACTCACTGAGTGTGTGTGTGTGTGTGTGTGTGTGTGTGTGTGTGTGTGTGTGTGTGTGTGTGAGAGAGGATCTTTCACAGCTTTATTAAAGTTTCATTCAGTGGGAGCAGATCTGTGGTTCAACATTTAAATTGAAACTTTCAGGGCTGTTTAAACAGACTTCACTCTAAAATATTTGTTCAATTAAAACCTTTAAACTTTTTTTCCATAAGGAGGAAAAACAGTGTTTGCACTTTAACTCAAAGTAAGCAGCACGTCCTGCAGTGAGGCTGTGATTGGACAGTTTTTATTTTGATCTCATTAGCTCAAGCGCTGCCTGTTGCTGCTCAGTGAAAACACATGAAGATGCTGCAGCAGTGAGGCGAGTGGACAGTCGATCAGCGGCTTCATGTCTGTTTACTGATCAAACAGCTGCTGTGGGAAAAAATAGAACCAAAGGTCACCTGAAGTATTCTGTCTCTGCTCGCAGTCACAGTTTTGTCACAGCTTTTTAAAAGGACTGAGAGGAGAGACGAGGACGGTTTGATGTTAAACCTTTACACCATTCAAAACGCCGGACATGTTTTCTGGAGCTTTAAGTGCAAAGTCGTGTTTGAAAACCTCACACAGGCTGTCAGCTCCTGCAGTCTGTCTGTAACGTCGACGTTCGGGTTCAGATGTTTAGGAGAGATGAAGTGATGAAGCTGAGAGTTTGTACCAAATTCAAAAAGTGGATTTAAGAGGCCTGTTTGTGATAAACTGTTGTGATTAGTGTAGAAAGTGTCCATTGCAAATCAAATATGTACTCAAAGTATTTTCATTCTGCATGTTTGAAATGAAAAATCCTTCAAAAAATAAGTGTTTCTGCACAACCAGGAAGTCATGTTTGACTGTCATGTGACCAGCAGTCACATGACGGAACAGTCACACAGTATCTGTCTGTTTTTTCTACACAAACACACGCAGCCATGATTGTGTCCAAAGTCACATAAAAATCACATGCAGAAGTCTTTAAACGGAGGACGATGTAAACGCCGCTCGCCGGCTCCATTGCCTCCACGCGGGGTTGCCGTAGCAACCAAAAAATAAAAACACCAGCACAGCAGGCTGGGAGCTTATGGGAATACGAAGCACACAGTTGGAAAAAGTCTTGGAGCAGTCAGATAATTGCTCAAGTTACCAAAGAAGAGCAGAGCGTGTGTTTTTATGAGTCTGACCTTCTGTCATCTGATTAGATGAGAGGAGAAAAGCTCCTTATTGGGAAAAGTGAGCCGAACCTCGGACACATTTATCAGCGTGGAGGCAGCACGAGTGAAGAATAAACATCGTTAATGCTGTTTGATGGGGACTTTAAAATGATTTCATACTTGAATGAAAAGAAACCCACAGAGAGCGAGTGGGATCACCACGAGGCGTTCAGCATTAATCACCATATCAAGCTAAGAATACATGCTGAGTGTAAACAGTCACCAGATGTGTGCGGACAAAAACAACTTTTCGATAAGACCTGGACTGCTGTCAGAGCTGATCGGACACATGAGGCCTCGTATGATCAGAGAGCAGCTTTTCAGTTTGTTAAATGTGTCAGAAGTTTCATATGTTCATGTTTACACCAACTGGACGGAGCAGACAGGAAGTGAAGCAGCAGAACAGCAGAGAGAATGCTGTAGATTTTCAAAATAAAACGCTCTCTCATGATCCTGATGCGGCTGCTTCCATAAACTCATGATGTTCAGTGTGTCTGATGCTGAAGAGTCACAGCGGCCCCAAACTCTCACTTCAGATAATAAACATCAGCTCTGACCTGTGAGCTCACCGTCCTGGTATTCTTACTATGACCTGATTATTGGTCATAAATTGTATTAAAACACACACACACACACACACACACACACACACACACACAGACAGAGCGCCTCTAATTTCCTGTTTGTTTGACTTCAGATCAGAACAAGCCGCCATAAATCTGTGAATGATTCTCGCATAATACAGACGGACAACACAAGGGCTGAAGTGTGTGTGTGTGTGTGTGTGTGTGTGTGTGTGTGTGTGTGTGTGTGTACTTTATTAAAGCCATGAATCAGAGGCTGCTCTGCTTTCCCTGGCGCTCTCTTCAAAGTGAGTCCAGTAAAACACATTTATGCTCTTAGTGTCCTCACACACACACACACACACACACAGCTCTGTGTCCCACTCATTATTTCAGTAGTATCAGTATATTTCTTTTAGCTGTATGAACTGTTGAATTCTGCAGCTCTTCATGTTGTTTCACATTGAAACTGATCTATTAATGATGATCAATGTTCCTTTAATAATGCAGCACCTCATTGATCCCTGACAGGAAGTCGTCTTCACCTCCCTGCTCTGTGTCGCTCATTATTTAACGTCCTCCTTTCTAAAATGACTGACTCTTCTTCTTCTGTGCAGTCAGACTGAGTGTTTGTTTGTTTACAGGGAGAGATGAGACCATGCAGCCGCCGAAGCCGTCCTTCCTCGAGTACTTTGAGCAGAAGGAGAAGGAGGCCAACAGTCATGATGGAGGAGGAGGAAGAGGAGAAAATGACGCAGACAACCGCAAACCGCCCGCCGAAGCCGACCTGGAAGTGGTGAGTTACACCACGTTTCCATGGTTACGCCCAAACTTTCCTTTAACGCTGGCGTCGCCGTCTGTCTGCACGACAAAAATATGAATCACGATTTATTTATTACAATAAAAACATCAACGTGGCTTTAAGTAGGTTAACTGAAATGTCATTCAACATTTTGAGGCTTCAAAGAAACGGGGCATCGATTGATCACTTTGATCACTTTTCTGTCCACACCGTCGTATCACAGCATCGCTCTAAAAACTGATGGTCGAGCTGCTTTTGTTTTTTGGAGTAACTTGGTTCTCGTTCCTCTGTGTGCGTTCACATCCTGCTGGATGGAAATCAGAGGCTCACTGAGACATTTAAGCAGGACAAATAGCTGCTGCTGGAATTAAATATTAAATAAGTGACCTTTAAATGTGCAGCTGCAGAGCTCGACTGGATGAAACATTAATATTTAAACTCCAAACAAAGAGGCTCAGATTTATGACCCGTTCATAACAGGAGGAGAGATGATGTCTTTAAAACCAGGTGTGATGATCAGTGAAGACCAGACGGCTCAACTACGAAGGTTAAAGGTGATAACGGCTCATCGTGTGTGTGTGTGTGTGTGTGTCAGCGTCACATGAACGTAGTCTGAAGTCATCACACACACACCTGGTTCAAACAATGATTCTGCTCTCTATTGATAAGTTTCCTTCTAGTATCAACTGTACGGGGGCTCAATGTTTTTACTACTCACTCCTTTTAATTACATTCACACTTTAAATCACACTGAATTATGGGCTTTGTGACCGCTTTGACTGACAGCCGGTTGGCTAGTCGGCTAGCTTCCTGCTTCGTCTGTATACTTTTGTCTGTAGTTGGAGTTTAGGTGGCAGCATGGCGACAGTCAGAGCCTCCGAACAGCTCTTTATGAACAAACAAACAGAAGCTTCCTATGTAGTTTTTACAGTCAGTGGTTTTAAAGAAAGGAGAGCAGAGTAGAGTCTGCAGCGTTAAAGCAGCTCAAAGTGTTGGACTTAATGCGGTCATAAGACGTCATCAAACATTCAGCTACAGAGTCTAACAACACAAAAGCAGCTTTGTGTGTGTGTGTGTTCAGGTCTTTACCTTCAGCTGTGAAGCCTCTTCAGCTGGACAGTTATTAACTAATCCCTTCCCGTCTGCACACACTTTACTGCCCTCATTTGTTAAAATACTTCCTGTTTTTTATCCTTTTTTAACCTGCTGCAGTTAAATTGCTGGGAAACAGAGTTCAGAACAAACAGACAGAAAGTTTCCGACTGATTCTTAATGATTTTATAGCAATTCTTTGTTTGTGTCTTACCTGTTCTCGTCTTTCCGATCTGATTCCTGCTAAGAGAAAAATAAATAAAGAATATAAATGAAACGGAGGGTGATTTTTGAAGGAGGGTTTTGTGACTTAAGAGAGGAAGTAAGAACTCAGGGGGGAGACAGCAGGAACCACATGTGAAAAGAGGTAGTGAGCATGAAAATAAACTCCTGGGAGGAAACCTGTCAGTCTGTGCATGTTAATGATCAATACTAAGAATAAATAAGATATTTTTTTTATTGTTTACTTTCATCAACTCTTCTGTTCTCTTCTGACGTATTTTGAGCTGAGACATGAAGAAACACTTTGTTATGTTGTCTGTGGTTTCCTTTACGTAACATAATGTCACTTCACCTCTTTACGCACTGGACTGTAACCACAAGGACTTCCTGTCTCTGTCCTGACTAGCAAACAGCCGTGTTGACTGTGGTGCATTAATTTACTGTTGTCATATTCAAGTCAAGTAAAAAATAAATCTTTTGTTTATCCTCATCTTATATAAATGTTCACACAGAAGCTGGTTTGTTTCACAACAACATTGAGACGGTGTCTTTGAATCATATTTCAGAAAGAGAAGTTCCTGTTGTGTTTATGTCTGAAACATAGACTGTATATAAACATGGACGACATGACAGCTCCCCAAGAAGGAGGCCAAAATCTGATAAAAATATCTGTTACTTTAAAACAGCAGACGCCTTTATTTTGTCTGATTTTCAGCAGTGATGGGTTTATTGTTTTTGTTGTTCCTGCGTGTTGTGTTACATCATTTTTTATATCACTTTCAATGCTTTGTTCAGCCTCTCATTGTGTGTCACTTTTCCAGACAGACTGTCTGTACCTTAATTTTTTCAGGTCATTTGAAACTTTGGGTTCAAAATATTTTCTTTTTGTTTTTTTGTTTTTTTTAAGAGCATGATTCATCAAATCTTTTTGTTTTCTGCTGTATGTAGGTGGATCTGCTGTAAGTATTGAACACAGGTGAATTCATTGTTTGTTTTTGCACATACTGTGTGGTTTAGTCAGTAAATATTGAATAAATGACTTTCACTGCTAACGTGTGAGATCCTCTCTGACTTCCTCCTTTGTTTAAACAGCCTGCAGACAGTTTTCTGTTTAAAGCCAAACACTCTAGATTAGCTTGCTAGCTCTGAAAAATGATCAATTTCTCTCCCTCCAAAGCGACACTCAGGGGGAACTTCGTAGCTAACAGACTATTTACAATGCTTAGCGAGCTAGCTGCTATGTAGCTAAACTTGGTTGACATGCTAACACTCAGATAATCACTGCCTCTCCTAGACTGCTGTTCACTGTTTTTTAAACATTTGTACTAATGTCAAAACAACAGCAGCATCTGTTGATTATGTGGACATCCGTCCAGTAGGGGGCGCTGCAGATTCAGGTGATGTTTTCCTTCATATACAGGGAGAATGAGAAACAAGCTAATTTTTAGATTTTAAGTATATTGAGGACAGTTCTTTGGGTGTAATAATAACCTAGATTTTCACAATAAAAGCGTGTAAAATAGGAGACAACAGGTATTTTGTTTGAACCTTAAATTACAACTAATCTGAAAACTAGACGGCGACAAACAGAAATAAAAGGAGGTCGAGACAGCAGGAGGAGACGCTGTGAACACGAGAGCCGTCTAAAACAATGTAACATGACACAGATTCTCTGAAATACAACAAATAACGGTTAAGACGAAGTGATATGTGCTCTTATTGTTGCTGTGACATTTTGAGGCTGTAAGAAAAAGGAGACAATGACCAAGCAGGAATCTGCAGATAAAAGGACGAGCGGCGGCCGAAGCCGGCAGACCACAGACAGCCGGCAGCTCCTCCACAGGACAGTGAGTCTGTTTCTATTCATTATTTAAACTGTGTCAGTGTGAACCAATATTTTTGGTGACATTTTGAATCATTAATTTTCTTTCAATTGCTGATATTTTTTTTTTTATACAAATTGAACTGAGTTGCCAAAAAATGTCACCAAAATATTCGCACACATTGATGCAAAATAACGGTTTTCTTTTCTAAGATTCCCAGATTTCCTGATTTCCTTTGAACGCAGCACTAGCGCGTTACCGATAGGCAGCCCTGCAGTGATGAATTCATAGATTTCCGAGCGTCCCGTGAACGCAGCACTTGCTTACTGACGTACAGTCCAGCAGCGGATGCGCAGCAGACAAACCTCTGTCCTTAGAAACCTTAAGTGACGTCAGACAGGTACAGGTGTGTCATGTGTGCAGGTAAACACACAGAGAGACACACAGGTAGATACAGAGCGACTCTGTGCTTTGAAAATCCTGGAGGTGAGTTAGCTGTGTTAGCAACTAGAATAAACTACCTTTAAAACGGCCATGTGATGCATTGTGAGTCCTATAAAACAGTCAGGTTAATGTTTGCTTTGTTTTTAAGCTGTATGCTAACTCCTTACTTATGCTAATATGGTAACTGGTCATACTGGTAATATGGCTGGTCTGACTGTTTTATTTATTTTATTTCACAAAGGACAGTTTTTGTTAGAAGAACTTTGTAGACAAGAAAAAGCAGGAGGTCACATCTGATACAAAAACATGTTTTTATTACATTTTGGGTTATATTTAATGCTTTTTTAATCGTATATTCGTAATTGTATTTATAGTAATTTTCATCATTAATCCTCTTATAACTAAAGTGTTGCTGTGCAGGTCTGATTATTCTGAGAGTACAGTAAACAGACCTGTGTCACATTTTGTCGCTTCTCAGGATCAGCATTTTTATTTTCATTCATTTTCACTCTTTATTTTGGCAGCTTTGAGCTCCTGTTTATTGATTTAAATTTGAAAAAAAAAAGCTCCTTAAATAATATTGTTTGTGTAATATGTACGATGATGCCCTGAACCTCTCATTAACCGTCAGAACCTGTGAATTCTGTGAATGTCTCTGTGAATGTTTGACAGGCTGACTCTCCTCCGTCATCATGAAGCTGCTCGCCATGTTTCTCGCTCTCTGCACCGTGCTGGCTCTGAGCCAAGCCGGTCCAGTCAACTCCACCAGTAACCACTACGTGGGTCTCTGCTACTACCAGAGGCAGCACTGCTCGCGCCTCATCGGATCCTTCTGTCCTGAGTGCGACAGCTCCGGGAACTTCCTCCCTCAGCAGTGCTCCGGTTCGACCGGGTACTGCTGGTGCGTCAACGTCTACACCGGAGAGGAGATACCGAACACGAGGACGCCTCCGGGTACCAAACCCGTCAACTGTGGTGAGTGACTTCTACATCTGTGTGTGTGTGAGCGCTTTGGCGCCATCCAGTGGTGATGTCAGGCAAAACAAACCTTGCTGTGTCTGTGTAGAGAGGAACACGGAGTGCCCGCCCGGCTGGTCCCGCTTCGGTCAGCGCTGCTTCATCTTCATCAACTCCCTAAAGTCCTGGTCCGAAGCTGAGGTGAGGCGACAGATGGAGGTGACGAGGACTGTGCTGTGATGAATGCTCATGAGTCCGGCTCCCTTTCAGATCTACTGTCAGTTCGAAGGGGCCAACCTGGCATCGATCCACAGCTACGAGGAGAACCACTTCGTCCAGGCTTTGACCAGAGGAGACACCCACGAGTTCCCAGAGTCATGGATTGGTGGCAGCAGTGCTATATATGTATGTAAACGCCTTCCATTCACGGAGAATGTGACAGAATAGAACAACACATCCATGTGCGTGCGCTCACTGTGATGTGTTTGTGTGTCTGCTCACAGCTCAGTCTGTGGTTGTGGTGCGACGGCTCCAAGTTTTACTATGAGAACTGGTACGACGACGACCATGACGACAATGACAGCGAGCGCTGTCTGAAGATAAATTATCAGCGTAATGACACACACACACACACACACACAAAGATTAGTTTAGTGCATGTCAGTCTGAACTACATTTTTGAGGTTATTTCTATTTTTTTGACACTAGAAATCAGCATAATATTAATATATGTCCTATATAAATAATATATACTCATTCACTGTAAAAATTCCTATCATAAATCACCTTATTCAGTGCATAAAAAACTAAAGTTTAGGATGTGAAATAAAACTGACCATGGTCCTGATGTTTTTCCTCAATTGTTGGCCTGTACTGTTTTTGGGCTTTTGCCCAACTTTCAAAGAAAAATATGAATTTTTTCCAAAAAAATTGCAGGTTTTTGTCTCAGTAAATTACTATTTTGTGTCTCAAAAAAAAAATATGATATTTGTCCCGGAAAAAATTATGAAGATTTTTTCTGAGAAAACAAACTGACAACAACAAAAAAAAAAAATGTTTTTTACTTTCTGAAAATTATTTTTTTCCAAAAAATTGCAATTTTTTTGAAGTTTTTCCGAAAAAAGTACGAAATTTTTCCCGAAAAAAGAGTACGAAGTTCTTTTCTGAAAAATTGTGATTTTTTTTTCATGTCCTTTAAAAAAATTTCTATTTTTTTTCCTATTCCTAAACAAAATGCTATATTTGTGTTCATCGCTTTACTTTTGGCATACAAACAAGAGGACAAAGTTAGGACTAATCTCCCCTGACTTCTAGAGGTGCCCTCTTTGGGATTTGAACTCTGATGCTCAGCATGATAGACTGAAGCCTTATCCTTTATGCTGTTCAAGACCAGACACACATTCTTCACATTAACTCAGGATAGGAAAGCATAAAAAGTTCCAAGTTCTGTTCCACAAAAGATTTCCACCCAGCAGCTGCCAAAAAAAATTATGAAGTTTTTGTCAGAAAAAATGTGATTTTTTTTTCTTTTTTTCAGAATGATACACAATACTTTTCTACTTTATAATTATACAATAATAATAATAAGCCATTTGATAACTTTATAACCTTAATGCCTTTGAAACAGTTGAAACCAAATTTCAGTCTGACCAGATGTTCCTCCTAAGACAGTTTTTCCAAAATGGCGGACTTCCTGTACGAGGTGGAATTTTCCTCCAAGAGACTTTTTTTCTCGTATTGTTGTGATGTATATGTGTACCAATTTGGAAGTCTGTAGCTCTTATGGTGAATATTTTCACACTTGTAGAGCAGTTTGGCCACGCCCACTTTTGGCAACAGTGCCAAACGAACATTTTGGTTCGGGGGACAATTTGAGTTTTTGAGCAAGTTAATTAATCCTTACAGTTCCAACAGGGCTTCGGCACCGATTCTCGGGCCCTAATAATATTTTTTCACATTTATTTATTTATTTTATTTAATTACATTTCACCTGACTATAAGCTGCAGGTATGTAATATGAGATATTTACACAGGACGATCATTTTTAATACTTCCTCTGTGTGTTACAGATAAATTGAAGTGGGCCGCCGCCAGCTGCAACCAGACGCTCCCCTTTGTCTGTTCACAAGAGAGCTACTGAAGCTAACAGACCTCCAGGCCGCAGCTGGAGAAGAAACGTTTCCTTTTACTTCTTTCTTTTGTTTCTGATCATTTGATTACTTTTTTTTAGTGAGAAACAACTTTTGATTCTGCACACTTTTTTTCTGCCCTTTTTGCATCAATAAAAACAAATTACAGCAACAAAAACTGGGGCATATTTTTCTGTTTTTTTTACTGATTTCATAACATGTGACTCTTTGACCCTCAAACTAAAATACAGGCTTAACCCCTCAGGTCATTTTCTACTTTTTTGACTCATACTATAATAATTAATGTAAGTTTTTCCCCTAAACACTTTTTATGGATCTTTTATTATTTGTAGGGTTGACATGGAGGTCCAGGTGTTTGCACTAAACACCTATTAACAGTTTAAATAAAATGAATATTTGATCTAAATTCTATCACATATGTAAAATCCAGGCAGCCGTTTCACAACGTGGCCCTTTGGACTCACAAACAAACAGTCCTGATTTCCCGACAGTGCAAACATTTATCAAAGAGCAGAGCGTCAGCTTCTGTTCCTGCATCACACACTGTGACAGAACAAAAACTCAACACAATCACTGTAAACTTTACAACAGATGTTTGTTTAACTAGTTAAAACTTTAAATCGTGAGTGTCAACAATTTTCATTCATATTTTCTGACATTCAAATCAAATTTGAATTTGAGAAAAAAACACGACGTTCTGTCTCAGCCTGTTTGTCCTTTTGGTCTCTGACACAGCAGTGACTCAGTCTGTGTAAACCGTCCCAGCAGATCAATAAAAGTGGGCGAGCACGTCGAGCAGACAGATAAATATCTGCTCACAGCAGCTTTTCACACAAACCGATGAACATGAAGACGCTGCTGCTGTTGTGTCTGTGCCTGCTCGCCGTCAGGGCTCAGGACGACCTGGAGTACGACGACGACAACGACGACACGGTGAGTTCCTGCACGTCTTCACTGGATTTTAAAAGAAACTCCAGCACAGAAAATCCTTTAAAAAAGCTTTTCCTTTTATAAATAAACGACAAACTACTTTTGTACTGTTTTTATTCAAATCACAATGTGCATTTTTATATTTTCTGTATGATTGGATTATGTATTTAAAAAACAGGCTGATCTTTAATAAACATGTTTTTAATGTTATCTTCCACAGGACGCCAAAGTTTCTGCAGATAAAAATGGAACAGTATGTAGAAACATTCCACACATTTATATTATTAATTATATGAATCGTTTTTGCTCCTTCTTTGATCATAATTCATCCGTCCAACAGAACGCAAACGCAACTGTGGAGGCTCGAGGTCACCGCCCGCTAACAAGAGGCCGCGAGACCTACACCCCGAACCGAAACGCCCCGCCCCCCATCACCGGGGGGAGCCGGTAAGATGATGACAGAGGTATGCTAACAGCGCTAACAAGGTAGAAACTCCTTTTTGTTGCTCTTCATCCAGGTACCGCGGTCGCCCCCCTCCTACCTCCGCCAGAGGCCCACAGGAGCAGGAGAAGTTGCCTCCACCCGATGAGGGAGGATGTACGCATGCGTCAGAGGACATGGTACCAAAACAAATCTTTTGCTCCTATATTTGTGGTTTTTTTTACGTATTATCCTATGAAATATTTATGTAAAATAAAGTAATAAAACATAGTCTGGCATAAAAATGTTGTAGGAGTTGAAGAAGATGCAGTTTTGTTGACTTTTTTTGGTCTTTTCTTTTTGTGCCAACACTTTGTCCGTCTCTCTCCTCCCATCAGGGTGTTTTGTGTCCGACCGGCTGTGAGCTGAAGACCACGCTGCTGAAGCAGGAGAGGAACGTCAAGAATGTGAATAAATGACTCTCTTTATCAGCTCACTGCTCCTCTGGACATTTTTTTAAAATAATTTTCTTTCCCTTCAGAGCATCAATGAACTCCTGCCTCAGGTGGACGAACTGTCCCGATCCACCAACAACGTCTACAACTATGTCAACAGCATGTCCAACTCTCTGAGGGAGAGACAGCGGCTGTTCACCGGTGAGACAACAGAAAACAACATTATATATGATCATGAAAGCACCTTAAAATGCTCATCCAGGTGAGCTGTGTTCTCAGACAACAGCCTGGCCGTGAGTCAGTACACCGACCGAGTGGAGGAGCAGCACGCCTACGTCAAGGAGACGGTGGACACGGTGTTCCCGTCGAACATCAGAGTCCTGCAGGTGTGACCTCGTTCATATGCAGAATTTATATTAAAAAAAAAAAAGAATCAGGGATCAATAATGTGTCCTGACTCCAGGGGGTGCTGGACAAGATCAGGCAGAAGATCCAGAAGCTGGAGAAGGCCATCCAGGCTCAGAGAGAGGATTGCAAGGAGCCCTGCAAGACCACGTGTCCCATACCGGTGGTGTCTGGTAAGACTGGGGTCCTCTGGAGCAACTTTTTCTGAGCTGCGGCACACATTTTACATTAATATGTATCCAAATCATTTGTTTGGGCTAAACTACAAACTGAAAAACAGATAAATAGCTAACAATTAGCATTATGCTAATTTGCACTGAAAAGCCCATAGGGAAGCCAGCGCTATTAGCGTCTTACTTTTATCTACATTTTCAAGTGCTTCCTGTGAGTATCTAATGTAAAGTAACACCTTAATACAACACAACACTTACAGACGGATGTTTGTAGACGGTTGAACAAAGTTTAGCAGCAACTTAACATGGACTTTTGCCGTTACCATGGAAATAACAGCCACTACGGAAAGCCTCGTAGGACAAAATTCAACTTTCCCTCAAAACTCTATGAGTACGATAATTTTCGGATCTCTGACGGCACACAGGCTGCTATAGAGTCACCAAACGAACACAAACTGTTTTAACTAATGTGGTGCTTCAGGTAAGGAGTGTGAGGACATCTACCGCCGCGGGGGGAGAGACTCTCAGATGTACATGATTCAGCCGGACGCCCTCTATCCTCCATACAAGGTGTTCTGTGATCAGACGACGCAGAACGGAGGTCAGACTCACGTTTACAGGTTTCACTCTTCACCTGAAGGTTTCTCTGTTTTTAACAGTCATTCTCTTCCAGGCTGGCTGCTGATTCAGAACAGGCTTGACGGCAGCGTGGACTTCGGCCGGCGCTGGGACGAATACCGCCGCGGATTCGGAAACATCGCCTTCAATGTTGGCAAGGGTCACTGTCAGACTCCCGGTGAGAAACTCAGACCATCCCGGTCATGTTTCTGTACTTGTCTGTGTGGCTGATGTTTGTTTGGTCTCCATCAGGTGAGTACTGGCTCGGTAACGATCGCATCAGTCGGGTGACCAAAATGGGTCCCACCGAGGTCCTCATCGAGATGCAGGACTGGACCGGAGCCAAGGTGAGAGCTCAGGGTCTGCAGCTGTGATGGAGTCTGTCAGAGATTAAACTTCTGCTCTGTTTAGGTCCACGCCCAGTACAACCACTTCACCGTCCAATCAGACACGTCCAACTACATCCTGGCTGTGGACGGGTACTCCGGTACCGCCGGTAACTGTTTCCTGGAGGGATCCCTGGAGCTCTTTGCTGAAAACCGAACTATGACCATTCACAACGGCATGATGTTCAGCACTTACGACCGAGACAACGACAACTGGTACGTGACGCAAAAACACACGTTAGAGTCTGAACGCCGCAGAGTCTCACTGTGTCCGTCTGTCTCCTTCAGGAACCCGGGCGATCCGTCCAAACAGTGTGCCAGGGAGGACGGAGGCGGCTGGTGGTACAACCGCTGCCACTCAGCCAACCCCAACGGCAGGTACTACATGGGCGGAGCCTACACGAAGCAGATGGCGAAGCACGGCACGGACGACGGCGTGGTGTGGATGAACTGGAAGGGCAGCTGGTACTCACTGAAAACCATCAGCATGAAGATCAGGCCGTACTTTGCCTCCAGATAGAGCAGCAGCAGCATCACAGAGACACACAGGAAGCTGTCAAAATAAAAGACACAGGGCCAGGAAATACTTTATAAAGCAATAAAATAAATAAAAAGTGGATAAATATGAAAACGTTTTTATATTTTGAAGTGACCTGATGTGATGTGATCAGGATGAACTGTCCTCTGCTACTCAATAAACACATTGAGGGACATACACTGAACTTTGTGTTGTTGTGTCACTTTATGAGCACAGACACACAAACACACACACACACACAAACACACACTGCATGTTCATCAGTTTCACAGTTCTCGTCTCTCTCAGATACCATTTATTTATTTAAATCATTACAAACACGCGGCTTCACACAAAAGATTCATTTATTCAATAAAACAGTAAACAATAAATAACATTTTTTAAATTAATGTTCCATGTTTTTTGTTCTTCTAGTTTATATTTTTAAACATTTTTTTGTGATTTTCTTTTATTTTCTCCTCCAAGAGACACATTAAATGACCTGTTCTAATCCGCACCGGTGCAAATGTCAATAAAGTTCTGTTCAATTTTAAATGTTTGTTAGATTTATATAATTTAATACAGAGCC
>JAVQJX010106209.1:0-12178 GCA_036025115.1 Ambassis agassizii | reverse complement strand
CCCCCACGCTTCTCCCCCTTGTTGTGCTTCTGTGTGTTTGTAAGAGTCCATGAAACATGCCCATCCCTGTGTGTGGAGTATGAAGGGTGCTCGGGCTGCAGAAGTACAAAGCCTGGTCCATGTGTTGAAATGCAGCCCCCGGGATGGGACGTATTATCCCTGCCTACTTCACCAGCAGGGTCCCGGGGCTCGAGCTGGCTCGTGGCCCTTTGTCTCCAAACAGATGGAAATGGGCAGAGGAGAGGAGAAGTGGAGAATCAGAGAGGAGGAGGAGGGAGGGAGGGAGGGGAGCAATAGAATGGATGGAGGAAGGCAAAGGGGAGGGAGAAAGAGTCAGTCTGTTCTCATTAAGTGCTGTATTGAAGAAGACGTCCCCCCACAATGCGTCAGCAGCCGCGCATGGTCCCCCTCTCATTCAGGCTCACGCTCGGACCATCTGTACCGCAGGGCCTGTCATAAGGTGTGTGTGCATGCATTAGGCCTCAGCACACGGCCCAATCTGGCGAGTTAAAATGGTGATATTCATTGGGTTTCAATTTGGTTAAGATCTTTTAAATCCAATTGTTGGACCTTTGTTGCGGTCGCCTCATTGGATGTGAGTCATTGTGAGTCAGGAGGGGAGTTTATTCAGCATCCTGCTGTCCCTTTTTCGAGTCTCATGGGGGGCACATACACAGCCAGGATGTAGATTTATAATTACTGAGTCATAAAGACATTAAGGATGAATTATCTCTACTTATTTGTTTATCACTGCCCTGCTTTTGAGCACAGATCACCACTAACTGACCCTGTGGTTCAGAGAAAATGTTAAAATGTCACAGATCCTGCAGCCAAAAAAAGTCTCCTTGTGATATTCTTACATTTTTATTAGTCAGCTTTGTTTTTCTTATTTCTTCTTTAAATATATGCAGGCTCCTATAAGGCAGAATGTAGATGGAAATGTCCGTGCTAGAATCCTTTTTTGTGTGCACATGTTGGATATTAAATTCTCCACAAATCATTAATTAATAAACAGAAATATCTTTTAGGGCCCAGGATGTTTGGGGCCCTTAGATGGTTAAACATGCATGTTGATATCAGCTATTATATGATAAAACATAACAGGTTGACTGTGATTAGGTGTTGAAGAAATGTCTAAAGTTTACTGTTAAGACGTACAACTTATGGACACTGATATTGTGCACTTAAATGTTGAATTTAACTTTTCTTATTTGATAATGCATGTTTACATTGATCTTCCACTGAAAACTCGCTAACTAATCCATCACCCTGAATGATCGCATTCCAGGTGTTAACCTCATCTGGTTGGCTGTACGGTGTCTTCCTCCTCCTCCTCCTCCTCCTCTCTCTCTGCATGCATGCGTGTGGTCTCATAAACTGCACCTCTTCCCACTTCGTCTTCATTTTTACACGCTTTCATTTTTCTCCTCTATTTACCAAAAAAAGCCTCTAAACTCATAAACTCCGTGTCTTTGGGGAGGAATCCATCCATCTTCCGGACACCAAATTGAATTGATCTCCGGGGCCCCCACCTCGCCTTCTCAATAGGGGCCATCTGCGCGCGCTTCCCGGCTTTGAATAAACCTGAAAAAGTGACAGCACGCGCTGCTGCTGCTGCTGCTCGCCGTTACACCACGCTCGTGCCTTACGAGGGCTGTCTCGTGCTCCCATTCAGCTGTGTAATCTGATTACAGCGCCTTTCACAGCAGCTGATTGATTCACACACGGGGGCAGAGGGGTCCTTTGTTAACTTGTAGATGTGCTATTGATCTTTAAAACGTGTTTTTATCCATCATCTACTGATAAATCACTTTGTATGTCTGACTTATATTTAAAATAATAATAAAAATAAAAACATAACATCCTCAAGATTTGCCTTAAGAAGTTCATATGAAAGCGTTAATACATTAAAAAAAACATCCATGTGTCTGCAGGTGCAGAGGTGATGCTCAGTTTGTCAGACTGTGATGTAATGGCGGCATGCTGCCACACGGTGGCGCACTTATCTTAAACTACAATGTTAGAAAGCAGCTGTCGCACACACAACCAGTTAAAGCAGCTGTTTAATGATTCCAACAGTGTAGACACATTTTAAATGTTCAAAAGTAATATTTAATAATTAGATACACAACTTCTTCCTCTCACACACACACACTGACATGGATCTGGTGTTTATTTGTCTTTGCACAGGGTTAAAAGAGCTCAGGGGTCATGGCCCTGTCATGACCTCCATTGTATTCTGGAGGGGATGTGTGTGTGTGTGTGTGTGTGTGATGGTAGGATGCAGTTCAAAGGAGGACAAAATATTGATTCATATACAGCTGTGTAATTGCTGGAGGCATTTGTTACATTGTAGTTTGTGTGTTTGTGTTTGGAGTGTGTCTTTGTCTTATGACACAAAAGATGAAGAATGACAACAACAACAACAGACAAACATAAAGTCTGGTTTCATTTTATATCTCATGTGTGATTTGTTTACATTCTCTTTTAAGAGGCTGCGCTGACTTCATTGTGTCTTTTTCACAAACTGTGTCAGATTGTTATCACTGGTTTGTGTTGTTGCTCTGGCTGCTTGCATCACTTGTCGATCGACTGTTTATCTTGTGTTATGAGCTGTGACGGAAACATTTGTGTGTGCGTGGGTGAGAAGAAGAAGAAAAGAGACTTTTGTCTAAATATCAGGGTTTTTTTTAAAGATTTTTTTTTTGACATCCATCTCTCTCTAGTCCCTCTGCGCCTCTCACAGTGATTAAACATCTCATTATGCAGCCCCGTTTTACTGTTTTGTTAATTAGGCAGAGCTGATGACGCCCCCTACCGTCACTTCTCAGTACTACACAAGCTCTGCCCCCCTGTGAAATTCCTCACTGGCAGGGTGATTCCTATACGGTTACCAGGGGCTGCTTCCTCCTCTAGCCTGCCTGTGAGCTGTGAGCCAAACTATTTTATAACCTCTGGATAAATTATCAACCACGGGAATGATATCTCCACCGGTGAAGGGTGAGTTATGTTTTAATAACGCCTCAGATAGTGATATGTATTCTGCAGATGTTCCAGCTTTGCCTTACAGCCTATAATGTCCTGCTTTGACTCATGTAGCCAATGTAAAAAAAAAAAAATGTAGATTACCGTGTGTGTATGTGCTCCATGCGCACAGCAGAAAGCAGCAGCTCGTTCAAAGTGTGTGTTTTCAGGTCAGACTTGGGAACACGCCCTAGTTTTCTTTGCCTACCTGTATGAAAGGGGGAACTTCATTTTGACCAGCGCAGAATGGAAAGTTAACCATTATTCTTAATGTTTGTTTTGCTCACATGTGCGCTTTCAAACTGCGTCTTTCTGTAGTGTAAACTCTTCACAGCCTCTGTGGGAGAAAAAGAGAGAGAGAGAAAAAAGTCAACTGTGTTCCATACGGCTGACTGGAGCCGCATTAGCCCGGCTGGCGCACCGCAGCTCAGCTGTGCAAAGTGTAACCTGCGGCGGCGGAGTTAACGCGGAAGGATACGGCTGGAAAACAACAACTGAGCTCCAAAACAAACAAGCAAACAAACATCCTCTATAGTCTGCTTTGTTTTCCATCTAGTCGTTACATATTGGCTGATAAAGGTGAAGGAGAGCAGGAGGAGGGGGGGCTGCGGAGGCCACGGTGAATCCAGGGAGTTTCCTGCCTGTATAGGTCCGCCTGACTGCCGGGTCACAGGTAGGAGCTGAGCGGCTAAACCTGCTCTGGAGCTCCATCACACGGCTTCTGCTGAAATGAAGAAGTTCTACAGGCACGATGTAACTCTGCTCTTACGGTTTACACCATCAACATTATGTTACACATATACGTGCAGGTGCTCCTGTGTCACGTGATGCCTGATTAATAGGCTTTAATGGCTTCCTGTGAGTCCTCATTGGATCATTTGTGCCAGAAAAAATTAACAAGTTATAAATTATTTTATGTAATAAAGCCTTTGTTGTGCTCTTTCCAGTGGGAGTGCATATAATTATTATTTATAAATATTATTAATTTCTCATATTAAACTATGACAGCTTCCCATGCCTATGAAGACCTTTATGTTAGGATGACACAGTGCTTCACATTTATTAGCATAAACATGCAAGTAAAGAACATTTAACATGAAGTGGCTGCATAAAAACTGTAGCTTAGACTTGATTTAATAAGTTTAATTAGAAATAATGGACAGAATCTCATGACTGGACCTGTCTGCGTGCCAATACGTGCACACATGAGCTGCTATAATAGCCTAATGTCCACACTTATGCTGCTGCCATTCACCTGAATTGTCATATACTGGGGCTTATGGTGACCACTGAGGTTCTGCTCATTGTGGTTGCCTGGTAACAGCAGCAGGAAAAAAAAGAAATGCAACAGGTAAAAGGCCAGCTGTGAGGTTTAACTCGCAGATAGAGATCTGTAATTAACACTGTCACTCCACAGCAGTGCATGAACACTGCAGATAGTAACACTCCCAATAACAAGAGCCGCTCTTTATATGATAGCAGAGAGTGCGGGCGTCGGTTTGGTGTTGCTCAGGAATGGTGATTGAATTCCACAGAGTTATTGGCCCTCATTTGCTCAGTCATGGACAACAACACAGTGAGCATGTGACCCGGCCAGACTTCCACAGTGACTTGTTTCCCCTCATGTCTCGGCATGTCTCGTGACTGAGTTACCTTCTTTTAAGCTGAAGTGAAGTGATTATTTTGCACGAGCTGTTTGCCATTTATTATTAAAGTGTGAGGAGATGTGTGTTATCATAGTGATAATGGAGGCAGTGCTATGAAGGCACGGCGGGGTGTGAAGTGTGTATAAGCTGCACGTTGATGGCAGGCTGATTTATTTTCATGTCAAAAGTCATTTAATAATCATGTTATAATCCCTAATTTTAAAATAATCCTATCACCTCTACTATATTTCTCGAAATTGCATCGTTTAAATGCTAATGTTTACCTTTTTCTGACTGGATGTTTGGCACAGAAAACTACTATATTTTAAGATAAACCATTTGTTGAGTAAGTCATGATTGACTGGCATGTGAGTATCAACTAGGCAACAATAAGTCAGTGAGTTTTTTTGGCTGATCTGAAGGTTTTAGTCCTTGTAATGTGGCCTAGTCTGATCTAATGCGTCCTCACACCATCTGTCCACTTGTGATTTGATCAGTCGACATGCATGTTAATGCCTCTGGTGCTGCATCTGGGTGTGAAACTAGTGTTGGAATGATTGAAAGAGTCAAAGATTTGCCACAAGCAGCGCTGGGATTTCAGGATCAATCTTTTGCTGCTGGTGAATGATCTAATGGAGGCTTTTCACTACTGTTGTGTAAAAGGGGAGGAATGGATGAGCGGCTTCCCTGAAAGGAGGTTTTGAATGACACACCATGTTGTCTGGTTCATTAGATGCTTAATTTGCCGCTTTATACAGGAAAACTGGAAGCCCTCCTCCTGCTTCTACTTCCTTGACTCCTACTCATATGAGACTTTATTCTGTGACTAAAGCAGAGCCCCTCCTGTCCAGTATCAACACTGAGAATACTGATGTTTGATTTTCGAATCTCTCTAAGCTTGCAGTGATGCTCAGTGCATGTCTTGTTGCCCTGTTCTCAGAGATGAAGGTTAGGCTGTTTGTTCATGTTTACAGTTTAAGTCTGTAGATGTTTGTTGTTGTTTTTTATTCCTCAAGTGCACACTTGAAGCACTTGAAGAAGAGTCATTCAGTTGAAGGATTTATTTTGTCACAAAGTGCAGAAAACACCCTTCATGCTTGATTGCCATGATACAGTTTTCCTCCTCCTCCTCCTCTGCTCGCTGCCAGTGTTTGCCCGGACAAACAGACAAGCCGGCAGCTCAGCGGGGGTCTTGGATTACTGTGAAGAACCTGTCGGGGCTCCCTCCCTCCCTCCCTCCCTCCCCTTTCCAGAAGAGGGGGATTCCTATTTCATCTTTGGACTTTCAAACTTGAAGTGGTTCCACTTACCAATTTTCTCTGGCATGGCAAAAGACAGAAGCCACATGTGAGAACGACTGTGTATCCTGTTACTCTTCATTGTAGACCTCAGAGCCAAACCTCTCTCTCTGGATTGGCAGTGTGTGTTTCCAGCGAGTGTGCTCAGTGTGACGTATCTAAGCTTTTTTTTTTTTTTTTAAATAGGGGAATTACATTGAAGCAGGAAACAATCGATCAGCTTTTAACCTGCCTGATCTCTGTATGTGACACTGCACTCTGACTGAACCTGGACCACGCACTTACTTAACCCCATTAATCCCTCTGCATGCCCTGGCTTTAAAGAGGATTAAACCAGGTATTGGAAATGGCTCTGTGATGAGTCCAGCTTACTTAGCAGACATTATTTATTGGGTATTCTTTTTCTAGAGCAGTAGGTCTGGACATAACCAGGGCAGATTCTTTGTTTCGCCTCCCTTCCTGCTCGAAAAAATAGAGAATTCAATCCAGAATTGAAGTCAGCCCGGGTAGCTAACCAGCTGGTGACTAACCTCACATTAGCTTTCACAATTGATAACTCAAAAGTGCTCGTGGAAACCCTTGCTTCTCTCTGGAGCTCCTCACAGCTGCCTGTTGGTGAGGATTTGTCACCGTGTGAGGATGATTCAGGCCTTTAAAAATGATTTGTAGGATGAACATATCCAAATATGCCATTGCACAACCTTCAAAGCATTTTCAGGTCTGTGACAGTCACACAGGCATGCACACACACACACACACACACACACACACACACACACACACACACACACACACACACACACACACAGATGTGGCAACATCACACTCCTTAGAACTGGGTCACATTAGATGTTTTGTGTATTTTTGGAGGCAGCAAAGTGTGTTTCCCTTCCAGATAAGGACTGTTTGTGCACTGAATCTGACTCTTTCTTTTTTTATTTCTTTGAGATGTGGCTGCAGAAATGTGCGCACACTGTTTCCTCAGTTTCTCATCACCTCTAAGGCGACTGGAGCCATAAATCAGCTGTAAATCTTTGTGTTTGTGCCTGAGGCTTGGCCTGAGAGCTTCGGCGAGTTTCGATTGGGAGGAAACTGCAGCTTCAGACGATGAGGACACGAGAAGGAGAATTTAAAGCACTTTGGTAGATATACTCATCATGTTTATGCTTGAAATACTGCCAGTAGATAAGCTCTGGTCTCTTGGAAGACAAATATAGCTGATATCACAGTTATGTCTGTCTTCCATTCTACAGGCTGTATTTCTGTTTAATGCTAAGTGTAGGCAGACGAGTTCAGACTACAGAGGGAGAAGTATCACCTGAGCAGAAATTTGATTTAGGTCTTGAGTTTAATTGCCTTGATATTTTTATCTTCTTCAGAGCTGTTTCTGAGACTGTGAGTCTGCATGTAGATCTGTTTTTCTGTCAACTTTGTGCATGATTCCAGCACCCAAACTACATTTAGAGGAGCTCAGAAGTCAGAATGACCCAAAGGTTCGTGCTGTGGTAAAACAAACACCTTATGTGCTCGCAGGTTCATTACATGACATGTGTTTACAAGCACGCCTGGAGCTACGTATGACTCACATTTTGATTTCCCTTCCCCTTTGTGCATTTATTTAAATATGTGCATTCAGCCTGGCTTGGAGCCAAATTTATCTCCAACACCACATCCACAGCTTTCATATTTTATTCACTGGTGTTACTCACACTGATCACAGTGATAAACTCCTCTAATCTACTCCTCTTATTGCAGTCCTTAAACCCTCCACCTGTTCCAGCGACAGTGCATGAAGTTAGTTTGTGGATTTTTTTACTGTGACTTTGATGCCTGTGTTGATTTTCGCAGATGGTGCTTGCAGCATTTTTTAACTGACCTCTGGTCCTCTTGGGGAAAGAATGGAAATCCAATTAGCCAATGAAATTCTAGTGTAACAGCTGTTAATAATAATATTATATTAATGCAGTCAACTAAGCTAATGTTTCAGTGGGTAAAAACGACATAAAAATGTCGATTCTTGTCATTTTTCTAAGCATAGCAGCTGTGAAGTATACAACAATTTCTATATTTTTAGTCCACTCACAGCTCCCCAATTGGCAACCCCAACCATCTCCTTTAAAAAAGCTGCTTTTATCTGCACCGTGCTCTCACTGCATTCACCTCAAAGCTTGTCAGTGTCAAGCTTAAATTGTTTGCTGTGTGTCACAGACTTAAAAACTGCCTGAGAACTACAGTTGCCAGCCATGTGGGAATAAGAGCAAATTGCTGTTTCAGGGTAACAGCGTTCCTTTTATCTGGAACGCTCAGCTGGAGTGTAAGCCTCCGGAGAGCTGCCTGTATTGTGTTATTACTTTGCAGGTTTTGAGACACTTTGCAGCTGCAGATAAAGACGGTAAATCTGAGAATGTATGCATGAGGGGATGAGTAGATGTGATGAAGAAAACTGATTTGAATGCTTGATTCTTCCTGTCAGACGCCGTCTCTCTCTCTCCCTCTTGTTGGCTCCTCCACTCTGCAACACTCAAATGTGGGCAGATTTCCAAAACAATTCACATTTTGAATGCAGATTTCCTCGTCTGTCTCGCCCCTCCAGGTTAATGTTTCCTCACCGGGCGCCCCCAGGGTTGCTTTCAAGCCTGACTGCAGACAGCTCGCCACCTCTGTCAGCCTCCTGAGCGAGCCGATCGATCGCCCTCGCCCAGCTCAACCAGACAGCGCAGACAGTACCGACAGCGGGCGGGCACAGCAGCAACTGTGTTGCCCCGAGCCCAGCTGCCTTGGCAGGACTGCATCACCATGGATACAGAGTCCACCTACTCGGGATATTCCTACTACTCTGGGCGCTCGCGGGGATCCCACAGGCACGGGTAAGACTGATTTTTAACTTCTTCCTTTGTTTTTTTTTTTTAAGGTTAAACACAGCATTGTAATAGTTTTGCTTCAAAGGACAGGATTTTATGTAGTTGTACCTCAGAAAAGTCTCTCTGTCCAGCTCCACAAGCACTTGCAGAGCCTTCAGCTCATGTATGCACATTAGTCTGTCAGCAGCAAAATGACTGCGGCTGACAGGCCTCAGGAAGGCATCAGGAGACAGGTGCTGAAGAGGCCCGACTGACTGATGGCTCAGCGGATAGAGCAGGACATCGGAGAGGGGGCTCCTGTTCCACAACAGCCCCCTCCGGCTCACTTTCCATATATCTCTCTGTGGTGCCGCTCCCAATCTCGATGCCACCTGTTGCCATTTAAGGCTGCTTCACTTCGTGTCCTTCTCACTGCACTCTTCATCTCTTTCCTCCCCATCAAATCTGTGCTCATTTTTTGCTCCCCTGAGCCAGGCCGTGATATGAATGCAGCAGCTGCCCGTGTTCTCGTTTGTTGTTGACCTCTTCTTTGCGGTCTCCCTGCCTTTTCTCTTCCTCACTCTTGAATGGGGTCTGCACTTCTCTCTGAGGAGGATGGGTCGGGCGCAGGCGTATCATCCTCCGGGGCAGGAATGTGCCCTTGCTGTTCAAAGTTACACGCTGTAAAAGTGTTCTCTCGAACCAGAGGTCAGTGTTTTGGAAAGGAGGCAGCGGTCATGGTGGTGTGTGAGGCTTGTGTCCTCTTCGCTGTCTCTGTGGCCTCAAGTGAGTGACAGCAAATTGGAAAGGAACATATGGGCATCCCTGCCAGGCGCCATTCCACTCCCCTGCTCCTCTGCCTCTGCCATGAGTGTGCCAAAACCACCGGCTGGCCTCTAATTTCATATACAAAAAACTAAATTGTTGCCTTTGAAAGCCCTTGCTATCCTCTTGTGGAGGTAATCTTTTTACGCTGAGGGGTGCCACGCGTGAGGCAGTTCCGGATCGCTGTTGTCTAATTACCCCGATGCCGGGAAACAGATGCAGGTATGTGGGAGTGTGCACACTACACCAATACACACAAAAGTTGTTGTTTTTTTTTTTTTAGTCAAAACTTGTTTTTCAGTCTTAAAAAGAGAAACAAAATGAATGAGGTTTGGCTGTTTTTTTTGTTAACAGAAGGGGGAGGCCTTTTGGAGTTGTTTTCTCTCATCACTGGCTGTTTGCCCCCCCTCCTGTGTCAGACAATCCTTCACTGGTGTCCAAGATACTTCCACAAAAGATTCCCTTGGCTTGTCTGTGGACATGACTCCCTGCCAAAGACACCAATTTTTTCATTTGTAACTAGTGAATCCTTTTTAATCCAATTATTTTCCGCTGCACTAGAGAGAGAGAGAGTGCACTGTTTTTACATTCTTTTTTGTATTTAGCCTGCAAAATGAATCCTTTGAACATTTGTCTATTTAGACTTTTCTAACTGTGCTACAATAAAATGCTAAAAGTCAAGTCAGTAAAAACATGTCAAATTAAAATATTCCATGTTCCACATGTAGAATAATAAAATGTTTTTCTATTAAATGTGGCTCAAAATAGGTCTGTTGCTGAATTAATCCCAAGAATTTGGATTTTTCTTGAATCCGTTTTTTTGGAGCATGATGGGGTTTAGTGTTGAGTTTAGTTTCTCTCAATTTGCAAGACTTGGACTCCTTCACTGCTTCAATGATGAGTATTTAAATGATTATTAGGTTGTACATCTCATATTAGCTGCTGCTCATGTGTAAAATTGGCTCTTTTGATTGCCATAACTACAATTACAGGGCAGCTTGTGGGACTGAGGCAGCAATTTAAACTGATTTATTATCAGATTTATATTATAGGTTACCTGTCAAGCATATTTTTAGTTCCCCCTTAGCTGAGAGTGTGGTTGGTCAGTTTGTGCTGCTGGTGTCTCTACCTCCTGCTACTGCTTTGGCTGCTTTGTGTCACACAGGTGTGTGGGTTGCCCTGCCAGCCCAGGAGAGAACAAATTGGTCTGCAGACAGCTTGGCATGCCACCCTTGTTGGCTGTAGCCTTCCTGCCACCCCTCTGTGTGCGGTGGAGAACGCGATCACACTCATCCTCATGTGTTAGAGCCTAACTGGCAGGACTCGGCGGCACCGAGTCGCCCGCGGTCCTCTGTCCCTCACAAAGCCCCGCCTCCCTCCCCTCCCATTGTCTGTGTTCCAAAAAGCCATACCCATTTCAGGGATCCACATTGGAAGTCAAATTTCATTAATCAAATCATAGCACAGCACACTGTTGGAATACAAACGAGCTGGCTGGCTGCATGCTAATGAGACAGGAAGAGGATGTGAGAAGGAGTCTGTGTTTCCACACATCAAGATTAAGGAAAGACGAGGGGGAGGGGCCGACCGGCAGACAGAGGCCAATCTGTTCCAAACACTCCTTGGCTGCCCACAGGTCTGCTCACCTCTGCGTTTCCTGTGTGTGTGTGCAAGCACAGTTTATAATACATGTTGTTCACAGTTTCTGAGGTCGAGCTCACACCAGTTTTCCTGCAGTATAACAGGTCTTTGTGAAATGAAGCTTTTATCCCAAAATATTGTTTTTTCCTTTCATCACATCCTCCCCTCTCTCTCTCTCTCTCTCTCTCTCCTCTTGTATCTGCTACCTTTTCCTCTCCTGCTTATTATTCTGATGATGACTTTGAAGTCAGATCACTGCTGCTCCTCCTCGCTCCCTCTTCTGCAGCACTCCTCCCCAATTAATAAGCACAATCAGTGTCAGCGTTTGACTGATGATTCTTCCCGCTAGAATAACCGTCAGTTCAGTGATGATGATGATGCCTGTAATAACATTTAAAGTAATAATGATAGTAGTAATATATTTAAAGTCCTACATCAGCCTCCTAATCTCCTGGATTTATTAGATAAGAACATGTCAGTCACTCTGTCTGTGTAGGAGCTGGCTGCAGGCTATTGGAAATGAGCTTTCTCTCTTAATGTCTGTGCAAATTTGAAGTCACTGGTGTGAATTTTTCTATGAAAATCGAGTCCAGATCTGAAAGGAAGTACAAGAATAGAGGCGGAAATCACACCCTATAATGAAAACACTTGAATCCAATGCAGCACTGTTAGACTGTAATGTTTCCACAGCTGTCAATCACACCGTTTCCTTCATTACCTCTGCAGACAGGATGTCCTGTTCCTATTACAGTTATGAATTGTTATTGTTTGAGAGTAGCATTCAAGGGTCACTCTGTGTTTGTAATTTACAGTTTGGAATTTTTACATCCTTTAAAAAACAAATCTGATTGTTGGTGTAAACAGAACATATATGAATGTCTTGTGAATGTCTTAATGAAGAACA
>JAVQJX010106175.1:0-19187 GCA_036025115.1 Ambassis agassizii | reverse complement strand
TTACCGCTTTGACTGACAGGCGGTTGACGTATCACAGCGTGAGCTTCACGTTTCCGCGACTGCCCGCCCACCTCAGCTCCACTCTGACTCCGCCTCTTTCTCTGTATTTGGCAGTTTGTTGGACTGTGACGTTGCAAACATGGCGACTGTCAGAGCGTTAGGGAACCTCCCACCGAGCTTCAAACAGCTCTTCAGGAGCCTATGGGGAAGCTTTGTCCATTATTTTTACTGTCAATGGGAAAAGCAGACAGATTTACAGCTCTTTCAACTCTGTTCTTAAAATGTTTAAGAGTGAAAAATAGATTTGATGGAAACACTTTCTCCATATATTATGAATATTTTTCCAGCTCAGGCTCTAAAATGTTTGAGCAGCAGCGTTTTAATCAAAGTTTAGGCCTAAATAAATGTTAAAAGACAACAGTGTAAAAGAGCTGGAGACCCATGTGTGTGTGCTGACATGTTTATTCACTCTGTAGGATTCATAGCTCTGAGGTGCGTTTAATAAAACTGCCCCTTCAACCGTCCCTAAATACCATTAGTGACACCATCCTTATTGTAAAACTGGTGTGAGGACACTTTATATGGTCACACAAAGAAGGACAGATTCTTTTTGTCTTTGTGTCTGCCCTGCTGTTTGAATTATGTACATGTATTATTCCACCCCTCTGACTCAGTGTTGCTCTGCAGGACAAGGGAAAAGGGAAAGGTTTGGTGAAGAATGCCGCCTTAGAGGAACAGGACGCTCAGAACCTGGAGATTGTCGCCTTCTGTGAAGACGTTGCAACGTAAGATCCTTCCTGTTGGCCTGCAGATAAAGCTCAACTTTTGATTGTTGTTGACCTTCCTTTTTACTTTTTATACCCCTATGAAAGCACAACCAACTCACACGATCTCCAGTGTTAATCAGTATACATGTCTGTTTCATATAGAAACAACAGGAAATCCAAAATACTTATTTTGGAGGCAAATATAGCATTTAGTTTCTTGTGTGTATGCAGAAATGCACGTTTTCCTATATACATAATTGCATGTTTTCCTGTTTCCTCAAGCTGTACAGAATTTTTTTTTGGGTGGAGTGATGATGAAGCTGCACTCAGGAATACACTTTCATTTTGATAATAAAAGTCAACGCCCGCTCTCATCTGCCCATACTTGTCTCCCTGCATACTTGTCGGTCAGAAAATACTTGAAATAGCTTGTAATTAAAAGGAGCTTGACCGTCAAGCTAACAGCATCAGTAGCAGTTATATATTTCAAAAGAATTGCATGTACCAGTATTCTTCAGATTTGTGCTCTTTTCCTTCTCCCCTCCATCCAGTTTTCCTCTTCCACTGCCCATACTGCATCCAATAGTCTCATCCAAGAGATCTGATTCATAAGTCTGGCTGGCCTCCGCTTCCCCTAATGTGTTTTCTCTGGCCAAGAAGACCAAAATATGAAAAGTGTTGACTGTTGTTTTTTTTTCTCTCCCACCAGCCTGCGTTCCAGATTCCCTCATGGTGACATTGCAACCAACCCCGGCTTCGTCCTCAGCCCTGTTATCACCCAGAGAGACGGCGGAAGTGACAATAGCTGCTCTGTCAAAGTTTCTATTGAAATCTCTGAATCAGAGCAACCTGTAACCTTCACTTGTGATGGTAAGATAAACTCTAAATGTAAACATTAAATAAATCTTTCAGTCCACCATGACCGTAAGCCAAAAAAGAAGCCCCTTTGCTTTTTAACAGTGAGCAGCTCAGATTGCAGATAACAGAGCTCTGAAGGAGGAAACGACATTCACAGTTGCCAAACTCTTCGCCCCCACCCCCACCACCCCCCACCTCATTTTTTTTTCTTTTCATTTTTGCAGTCGTGGGAAGTGTACTACGTTCCTTTCCTGCACAAATAAAGGTCTGTCCCTGCACCATTGAGAAACCATGTTGGTCGAAAGGGCCTAGAGAGTTCCTGTTTAGTTCCCTGGCTGATTTAGAAAGCTGTAATTGGCTACCACCTCCTTATTCACACACAAATCTACAACCACTGTGACTGACATGTCTTTTGGAATTTGAAGCCAAGCACACAGGAGGCCGTCAGCCAATCCACTGTGCTCTTTTGTAAGACATATTATCCCAACTGTGTGACCACTGTCTATGTGGGTCTCTGAGGGATCAGTATTAGTCCACACTGTGGTTCTGTGTGTGTTGATGTTATTCTTTAACAGTATGTCTGCTGTCAGAGTGTTGTATTGTCATGTATCTGACAACTCTGAGGAGTGTGCATGCATTATACACTGTCCTACTGACCCACACTGTTGTTTAACTGCAACAGCCTGTAGGAAATATATTTACTCTTTTCCTTTTCTGCTGACTTCCAGGTCACTTCCTATGTAGACTTCCTTGTTTCCTAGACATGACTTGTACAGTATATGTCTTTTGTTTCTTAGTTCATTTCCTATGCTGTCAGCAGCTGGTTGACCCATATAGTTGGTGTTCAGATTCCTCTGATTTGACACAAATCTGCTCTCCACAACAATAGGCCTCAGTTCTGCTCGGAAAGACAGATAGGAGGACACAGAGGGCAGGAAGGGTGTTCCGCTTTCACAATCTCCTCCTTTTTCTCATTCTGCAGTTCTTTCTCAGCACCGCTCTTGTTGTCTTCCACCCTTGTTCCTGGTAGCATCTCTTCTTCCTTCCTTTGCTCTGCTCAGTTGATCCTCTCAGCATCTCATTATTTTTTTATAATCTGAACTTAAACATGCCCTTTTCTCTATTTCTGGATGCCTCTCCTTCTCTTTTCTTCTGTCTTTATTTTATTTATCTATGTATCTTAGAATCTGCTGTGGAAGTGATTAAATCGTGTAACTTTTAGTCAGGATATTACACCAATGTGCTGACAATTTTTCTATGTAATTGTGTGAAAAGTAAGGAAAAGGAGTTTTTTTTAATGGCCTGATGAAAAATGCAGATATTTTTCCCAGCAGTCCAAAAAGTAGGTTACAGTTTCAAGGGGTCAGTGAGGGAAGGAGATGATTGTGACAGATATCTGAGCATTCCTTATGTGGCTGAGAGTGAGAAAATGGGTAAAGCAATGAATTAAAAGAGAGAAATGAGAGGAGAGAAAAATGAGACAAGAGAAGAGGGGGGGGGGGCATCACAACGATGGAAAGCTTATGTCAGTCTGTTTATTTACACAGTTTGTACAAATGCATGTTCATTTTGAAGGATTACTGAGGCCTGTAATTGGGTCAGGTTGTATATAAAAGTTGACTAATCCGTCAAGATAAAACTTAATGGAACGATGCACCGTGTTTGTACAGGGAGGATCCCATGTTCTTTGTCAAGGACGACATGCTTTTTTCTCACATCTGAAGCATGACATGCAGGAGGTTATAGGTGAGAGTTCAGCAGTACAAGACATTGTGAGATAGATGGGCTGTAAGATGAGGAGTGCATGAGAGAAGGTGTTGTTACGGAAGCAGAAGAATTTTTTTCACATCTTTACAATGTTTTTCTTGTAGATTAAATAAGTGCTGACTGACTTTCTTTTGACCCGTCTACAGCTCATCTTTAATGGATTGTAAATGAACTGATTGGACCAGTTTTAACAGTTTAAACACGATTTGTTGTGGTAGATTTGTTTAACCTCCCACATAGACGCATGTGTGCCTAATCCTAAAGCCACTCATATTTTTGTCTATGTGTAACTCCGCCAACATCATTCCCAACCATGTGTGAAATGGTTAACAGCATGCGATGGAGGAATTTTCTACTCTTTTAACTGGTGCCCTCAAAAATGCCCCGCTGGGAATTTCATTACCTCCTTAGAGTGGTCCCGAAAGGAGGCGTGGCCTGTCTAATTGCTCTGTTATTTAAAAAAAAAGAAAAGAAAAAGAAGTGCACCACCACTTCTGCCACACAAGCATACATGACTAGTCTAAGCAGTAAGAAAAGACTGGCCATTCCTCTGAAGGGTGGAGGTCTGTTATTACTGGAGCCAGGGGTGGTCTCCCTTCATGTGAATGTCTGTTAAGTAACCTGAGCATAGATGCTTAGTCCAAATCTGAGATGTATCTGTGTGTGAAGAGTCTGTATCTGTCAGCCTGTGTTTGTGTATATTAAGGCTGCTCTAAAGGCTCAGTGGAAGTAGCCAAACATTCAGAATAATCTGCTATGTGTCAGGTTACGCTCTCCACCTAGTCCTCTCTTTGCTGGACCCATCAGATACCGAAGGATACACAAACACCTAGCGCTGACTTCAAATCCTTGTCTCTTCCCCAACTCAATATCGTTCCACAGCGCACCGCTGTCATGCCTTTGATTCAGGAACAGGTTTGTTTTGAAATGGAAAACATCAGCCGTTCAAAACCTGGCAGGATGTGACGGTTCTCACATCTGTAAAAGTATTGATACTCTACATGTCCACTTTGGGTTACAGTCTCACCTATAAACGGGTAGATTCCAGATTGACCCCTGACCTCTGTAGGTTGTATGTGTGTTGGAATGTGGTGTTTAGGCTGCTCCCTGAAGATTCGTTGATTTGTGTTACACTTTCTCTCCTCCACTTCATCACACCCATCCCTCTCTCTCTCTCTCTCTCTCTCTCTCTCTCTCCTTCAGTGAGTTCTCCTGTCGAGCTGTTGATCAGTCAGACTCTCTGTTGGGTCCATGATGACCTGGACAAGGTGGACTTCTCCAGCTACTTGCTCAAAGTTTGTGGCAAGGAGGAGGTGCTGCAGAAGTGAGTATCTCCACAGCTTCCCAGGAATTTCCCAGGAGTTTTAAATAGGCCTCATTTGTTTTTTGTACTTTTTCAGTCCTTTATCTTTTTTCTGAGTCACTCTTTTCTTGGCTCCCTTCCTAACGTCTTGTACAAAGAGGACTGACGGATGTTTCTATATCTTGCACTTCATCCCCTCCACTGCCTCTAATCTGGGATGCATGGGAATGTACCAATACATGAAGGCACATCAGAGTGCATATGTTATGTATCTCAGTGTGTTTTGTCACTTTTGGAGGTAACCATGGAGGCAGCTGGAGGTGTCGATTGTTTAATTACCTCCAAACTCTGCAGATTAACAATGAGCTGCTGTATCACAAATATTAGTAATGCTTCAAACAACTACATCTTTGTTTCATCACAAGTTATTATTAGAATGAGTCATTAACATTCTGCAACATTTGCTTGTGTTTTTTGTCCCCACCTTTACCTCCATCTGTCTCTGATGGGTCAAATATAAGGGCCACATAAGCTCTGTAACAGATTCAGATTGATTAATGGCTTAATTAAGAGCAAACATTGCACACAAAATAAAAAAGGTTTATAACTCTCTATATATTATGTTATTATGTTACCAAAATTCAGCTTGAAATACAGGTTATGGGTTATTAAAGATTAAAATGACAAAAATGTATTGTGTATTCCAAAATGAACTAATATCTACCACATAAGTGGTTTTTTACATAATTGCTCCAACCATTCTTAACCTTGTGTCTCTGTCACCATATGTTACAGTAAACACAGCCTAGGCAGCCATGAGTACGTCCAGAACTGCAGGAAGTGGGAGAATGAGATCATGTTACAACTGCTCTCTCACTCGACTATGAGAAGAGACTTGGCACGCAATGTAAGTCACTTTTATCAAGTAAGCATGTGAGCTCTTGATAGGAGTTTTTGAACTTTAGCTGTGTGTTTACAAAAGGTTTTGTCTCCTGCTGGAAAAAAACTGAATCCTAAATTATATAAGAGAATAAAAATTGATTGGAAATGAGTGTAAATCTTGTGTTCTTTTTTGTTGTTGGTCTTAGGTAGAAGATGACAACTCTCCAGTAGACTTAGAGAAGTACATGGGCCATGTGGAGAGGCCTTTTATGGAGAATGTCACCAGGTAGGAGGCTATAAAACAACTTTTTTTTAATGAAATAAAATAAACTTTCTATACTCCTGTCCTGCTCTGATTGTAACTGATAATAAATAAAATATGTCTCTGTCTCTTCTGCCAGACAAGGCCTGGCTGACTATTTGGAAGGTTATCACAATCAAGTCAACATCTGCCTACAAAATGAGGTACATGTGGTCCCTGTGCAGGTCTGGATATTAAAAGTAAAAAGGATGGAAAATGATTGTGATGATTTCCAGGTTTTTAGTTTGGAAAAGATAAATGAATAGTTGTGTACTGTTGTTGCTGCTACCCTGAAAATATTAAACTATCTGCTTATTCTTTTAGTTTGAGGAATTCAAACTGTTTTATTCAAATAGTGCACTTGGTCAGAATCCTGGATAGAGGAAAGAGAGAGTAAAGAATGCTCCGCTCTGAAGTGTGTCGTTTGTCTCTGTATTTAGAGCACACAGTATAAGACAGTGGACCGGGTGGTGCAGACCGTGAAGAACCTGTGCTGTGCTCTGGATGAGGTGGAGACCCAGGCTATTACAGAAGCAGTCAAAAGGCTACGACACTCTGTGAATTTGCCCAGGACGCGCTCACCCCAGGTGGGCTACTTCTCATACATGTTTATTGTTTTGATGTTAAAACACATTCCTGAGTTTTTTTTTTGTGTTTTTAGATGGGGTCTAAGACTGGTCAGTCAGCAAATGGTAAGTTCATCAAGAGTCACACCCACAGAAACGAAAAGTCCCCCCATCACACTAATGCACACCTCACACCCTGACAGGTGTCACCAGTCCTGTGGAGGAAAGTCTAGCTCTGCTAACACAGGCTGTCTACAACCTGGCAAAACTCTACCTGCGTTCCTTCAGTCCTCCATCAGCCTCCTTCAGCTCCCCTCCACTGCCTCAACCAGAAGATGGAGAATCTGCAGAAGGGAAAAGCAACAAAGAAGCTTCTGGCACCACAGATCACCTTCAGTTCACTCTCTTCGCTTTGCATGGCATCCCAGCCAACTGGGTTAGCAGGTAAACGGTCAGAGGATGAACACAAAGCTGCTGCTCAGAGGAGTGTGCAAATCATATCTAGTCTGCAGTGCGTGGATTTCTTTATCTACTGTAAGATAATTACAACATTGATTGTGCTTGTTCAGTATCATTAGTTCCACCCACATCCCACTTAATTTCACATGTGCAAGATGGGGTCAAAGATAAAGACAGCACAGAGGTATAATAACTTTATTTATCAGGCACATGACATGAATGCATCAGCTTTAATTCACATTATAATTTACTGGATGCATGACTGTATATCTGCTGCAATATTACTGTACAGTCGGTCAAGCTGTGCTGTCACAGCAGAAAGCCTTGTTTTCCTCTACTAAACAAACAACACTGGTGTTGCTCCCTGTGTCTTTCTTTTCCACGGCAGTGTCCAGTTTCACCCTGTGTGTGTGTGTGTCTGGGACAGAGTTGAGCCAAATTTTCCATTCCCTGCTCTGTCACGCATTGGTGACCAGGATGGCACGTTTCTGACAAACCCCCCTTCAGTACACAAAGATGATTGTGAAGCTTTTTTTCACTGAGCTCATCATCTGCTGTATATTTATAGGATTTGGATTTATTGCTGAGTGGTACAGAAATATGACATATAAGAGGTGTAACCCTGACTATGAGCTACTGTAGTATCAGCCTTCCGTGTTCATCCTTTTATAAAGAAAATAACAGGCTCATTTATTTCAACACAAACTCTTCACACAAACTATTTTAAGCCAGCACCAAACATTGCTGCAGTGACAGTCATTCCAAAGACACCTCCAGAAATATTCACCTCCTCATAACCCAAGGCCAGAGGGGGGGCACACACAGTCATCACAGACTAGTAGCTAAAGACATATCTGTTGTGTTGCGGTGTTACTATAATGCTGCCTTACTGAGGTCTAAGTGTTTGACATTGTTGTGGCTAGTGTGTCATCCATCTGGAGCCTCACTAGATGCCACAGCGTTGTCAGCATATTGAGGCAATGGGACTAGTGGTGGAGCTGCCAACACAGATGGCTCTGAGCATTGGATCAAGCAGGCTATAGTGAAAATGTGTAACCAGCGTGGATGGGATTATATTGATTCACATACCTCTTAATGATGAGTGTACTGATATTGCTTGATTTATATTTTCCACAAAGCCTTGCAGCACAGGTGCAATTTATAGAATTAATTTAGTTTGTTAGAATTTCAAAGTCGAGACTCACAGACATGGCTTACTAAGCTTATTATAAACAAGCTTGAAGCCACAAATTAGTATATTATAGTTATATCAGAAGGTGCTGCATGAATGTTCTTTGAAATTTGAGTTATGCAAAATGAATAGAGTTTATCGTATCAAAAAAAGGCACTGTTAAGGAGAGTTATAATACTCTGTGCAGACACAGTCCACCCACTCAGGTGTTTTCTCTCATGCTGCCTTATTAGACCTTTTTTCAGATCTGTGTGGGCATGTGCAGTTCTTCCCTGGATTCTTATCTGTGGTTCAAGTCCCAAAGTGACTGAGACACTCCCCTCCCCCTTTCTTTAGTCACTTTTAGCTGCCCTTGATAAATGTATTCAGCCATCAGCCCGTCCAAGTTGAAAGTTTATTTAACAAATGCATTTGCAGCTTAATATGTTTCATAATTTTTATGTATCACTGCTCTTACTATAAATACCCCTTTGATCAACCATGTTTTATTATAAGAAATTTCAGAAACTTAAATTATCATGTCAGCTAGATAACATGCTTATTCATAGATAAATTATATATAAGTGATAATTTTGTGGTTGTGTTGTTTCAGTTACGAGAAATACTTCCTGATGTGTTCTCTCACCCACAATGGCAAAAACCTGTTTAAACCAGTCCAGTCCAAGAGAGTGGGCACGTACAAAAGCTTCTTCTACCACATCAAATGGGACGAGCTGTAAGTCATTTTCTTCTTCTTCTCCTCTCTCCTCTCCTGCAGTATGCAGCTGCATCTCTGTGATGCTCTCTTTATTTCTTATAGGATTAACTTCCCTATAGCAGTAGCTGTGCTCCCACTGGAGTCCATACTGAGCCTGACTCTGTTTGGGGTGCTGAACCAGAATGCTAGCGGCTCCCCAGACTCCAACAAGCAGAGGAAAGCTCCAGAGTTACTGGGAAAAGTCTCCATGCCGCTCTTTGACTTCAGACGGTGAGGAGAGGGAAACTCCAAAAGACCCCCATAACTTTTAAACATATAAAACTTCATTAACAATATTAATAGAAAGCCGTTGATCGGTTTGTAACATTCCTTGCTCTTGTTGTATTGTGCAGGGTACTTGCCAAGGGCAGCAGGCTGCTTTGTCTGTGGACATCTGCCCAGGGAGCTGCTGCTGCCACTGGCTCTACAGGCAGCCGCAAGAGGGTGCCCACAGAGAGAATTGTCCTGCAGGTTGGTTTCTATAAGTTCTTATCAAAATTTAAGAAAAACAAGCAAAATAACTGTGTTTACTATGTCATGTTTAATGTTCAAGGGGCTGTGTTGCAGTTTGTTCCATTCTTACATAAACCAAATAAACATATTGTATAGATTTGTAGTTTACATTTATTATTGCATTTTAAGCTACACGTCCAAATCCTGGCATCACATAGCTTACAGTGATCTTAGAAGTAAATCCTCTTGATTTAAAGGTCATGTCAGATGAATGAACTGATGCCAACTCTGATTTATGTTTACCATTAGGTGGACTTTCCCAACTCAGCAGTGGATGTTTTATATGTTGGACCTAAGGAGACGTCCAGCCTAGAGGCCCACACATTGGAGGAGCTGGACCCCGACCTCCGACGGAAACTGGAGAAAATTTGCAGCCGAGCTTCCAATTTCGGGTTAGCAGTAATATAAAATTCATAAACACTTTAAGGAAGGAAATGTTAGAAAGATACTTTTGGTTTCAAATAAGATCTTGAATGGGTCCAAAAACCTGAGCATTTGTCCTTGTCCTTCCTTACGCTACACCTACAGTGCATACATCTAGTTTGTCTATGAGAAAAATAGAAACAGTATATCGAGTTAAGTCATCCCCTGACTGAGCTGGCAGGTTTTTGGCTTCAAGTCAGACCACCCAAAATCCGTTAGACTTGCTAGATTTAAGAAGAGATTTTAAAGGACGCCCCTGACTTTGCCAGCCGCTGTTCCCCATAAACACTTTGCATGTTGTCTGCTCCACTGTGTCAGTTCCCCTCCAGCTGCTCCAGGCCCAGCTAAATGCTCTCTTATGCCTGCTGCCAGCCAAATCTCCTCTCCACCCTGCCAACATCCATGAGACTCAACCGGCCCTTCAGCACAGAGCCCCTCTCACTGGGCTCTTGCCGCCTGTTTTCTGTCCTGCTCATTCATTTCTCCAGCCTCTGTGGGCTCAGGACTTGTGGAGTTGCATTTTGTTGTTTCTTTTTGTGTGTGTGTGTGTGTGTGTGAGAGAGAGACACTCCATCAATTTTAAGACAAAAAACATTTTAATCTTTATTACTACAGAAAGGTCAGGGTCAGGTACAGGCTGGAATTTAACCCCAGTTTTTTTACCCAGTTAAAGCACAGTCTCAAAAAGTGACATAGTGGTGTGCGAGGCCCGTCAGAGGACCCGTTTGTGCAAACCAAAGACAAACCAAAAGACCTGCTCTCACCGGAAGACAGTTTAGTTTCTGATGTGATTTAAGAGCTAGCAGCAATTTGTGTATTTTCATCATCTGTCCTCTCTTGTTCAGGTTGAAGCGGGGGGATCACCAGCTCCTATGGGACCATCGGCTTCACTGTCGGAGGGACCACCCCAGCAGCCTCCCTAAGGTGTTGGCCAGTGCGCCCAGCTGGGACTGGGCCAGCATGGCTCATATCCACACCCTGCTGCACCAGTGGCCCACCCTTCCCCCTGTCATTGCTCTGGAACTGCTTGACTCAAAGTGTGCACTGTGCTCAGTAAAACACTGAAATGTCACATTAATATGATGTATTAATCTGCAATTGTATGACGTACAGGTTTGCAGATACTGAGGTGAGAAGTGTGGCTGTTAGTTGGATTGAGAAAAGCAGTGATGATGAGCTGGCCGACTACCTGCCGCAGCTAGTACAGGTATTACAGAAATGCACCAGCTTTTTTTTTTTTTTCATTTTTATTGATTATCTGATACTAAATCACTCGTATTTATTCATTCTTCTGTCAGGCATTAAAGTTCGAGTGTCGCCTAAAGAGCGCTCTCGTCATGTTCCTCCTGTCCAGAGCACAAGGCAACATCAACATAGCCCACTACCTCTACTGGTGAGTCATCTGAAGCATCAACCAAAAAAAGTTGTCTCCATGTTGTTTCAAATTCTGCTGATGTGTGTAACTGCTGCAGGCTGCTAAAGGATGCTGTGCAGGATCCCGACTGGGGACGGCGCTATGAGCGGGTGCTGGGTGCCCTGCTTTGTCTGAGCGGAAGCAAACTGAGGGCGGAGCTGGAGAAACAGACTCACCTGGTCACCCTGCTGGGAGCTGTGGCTGAGAGGGTGAGACAGGCTGGTGGATCCACACGACAGGTTAGTCTCAGTTATGATTACAGGTTATTTTAACTGTGTACATGTATATTTACTGGACATGTCTCTGTGTGTGTGTGTGTGTGTGTGTGTGTGTGTGTGTGTTTAGGTTGCACTCCAGGAAGGCCTTGAAAACGTCCAGAACTTTTTCCAGAGGAACAGCTGCCGACTGCCTCTCAGCCCCAGCCTGGTGGCCAAGGAGCTAAACATCAAGGTCTGACACTCACACCATGACCATGAGCAGACTCTGTAGTGAATCCATAATGTTAAAAAATACACAAAGAGCAGAAGAAGAAAACTTTAGTTGAACTTTTGGGCAGTAAAACAGAACAACCACATGAACCTCTGAAGTTAAAACCACAAAGGGAAACAAGCTCATTAAGCTACAAAATATAAAACACATGCATGCACATATTCTCAAATATTATATGTATCACAGATAATATAATGTATATTCATCTGCATGTATTCCCCTACAAGAAGACTTTCTACTTGGCTCAAAGGGGGATTGTGGGAGATGAAGTATCTTCTAATCAGACACCGAGGATTTGGTGAATCGTCCCACAGTTACCTCTGTGGTTCAGGAGCCTGCATGTTTCTGGTTGTGTAACAGCAGTAATAGTTTGATTTGTAATTAAATTTAGACCTGTTACATTTTATATCCATGCATCTGTTATATGGATAAGTTGGATTTGAGATTGCAGGCACTGAATTGCAATGATATGATGATAACAGTGTGCAGATAAAAATGTATTATTTGTGTTTGTGTGTAGGCTTGTTCCTTCTTCAACTCCAACGCAGTTCCCCTGAAGCTGACCCTCGTCAACGCAGACACACTGGGAGAAGAAATCAATGTTATGTTCAAGGTATTCTATACATACAGGCAGCACTATGGAAAATAAACCCACAGGTTCTTGTGTATCTTTACACACACACACACATATATGAATACCTTTCTTGTGAAAATGGGAGCTGTCATCACACTCAAGCATGTTGAAACAAACTGCTGTTTACATGCCTCTCAGCTGATCACTGCGCCCCCTGGTGGCCGAAGTGAAATCTAACTAGTGCAAGTTTGTGTGCGTAAGGATTCACTATGTGTTTGTGTTTTTGGTGCATCAGGTGGGAGAGGACCTGAGGCAGGACATGCTGGCTCTACAGATGATTCGCATCATGGACCGCATCTGGCTGCAAGAGGGACTGGACCTCCGCATTGTCAACTTCAAATGCATCTCTACCGGCAAGGACAAAGGTATCAGGCATACCAGATTATTAATTTGTCTCCACATGTTGTGTACTTTAATCAGACATTCTCTGGCCACGTAGCTACATTATTAGAAGGATTGAAAGTTAGGGATGGTCTGTTGTGAAATTGTTGCCATTTCATTCGAAAAGTTGTGATGCTTCAGTGCTTCTTGTTGTTGGTATATATAATAGATTCACTGTTGTTGTAGGTATGGTGGAGCTGGTGCCATCTTCTGAGACCTTGAGAAAGATCCAGGTGGAGTATGGTGTCACCGGATCCTTTAAGGACAAACCACTGGCTGAGTGGCTCCGCAAGTACAACCCTGCTGAAGATGAGTACGACAAGGTATACATGAAAGAGACGCTCAGCTGTGCAGTTACTACTATAAACTCACAGCAGCAGGCAGAAGTGAAACATGTAATCCTGATATGGATATGTGGGTTTTCATGTGGTTTGTGTGCTGGCAGTGATTCTCCTGTTTCCATACTAACATGTTTCCATTCTCATTAGGATCTCTGCAATATCAATGAGCAGAAGTTAACACATTTTTTCATTGGAAAAAAAAACTGGCAGTACTCGTCCGCCATAAAATAACCCATTATTATCCAGCACATAGTTGTACTTGTTCTGTGGCAGACTAAACAATACCTCATTTTTCCCCTCCTTTGTGTCTTAAGGCATCAGAGAACTTCATTTACTCTTGTGCCGGATGCTGCGTTGCAACCTACGTACTCGGCATCTGCGATCGCCATAATGACAACATCATGCTGCGCTCCACTGGTCACATGTTTCACATCGACTTTGGCAAGTTCCTGGGTCATGCTCAGATGTTTGGCAGCTTCAAAAGGTGATAATGAAGTAATATTCATATATATACACACACACACACACACATATATATGTTGTAAGGGTCTGTGGGTTTTTCCATAAAGGTTTTTTATTAGTAGTATGTAGCATATTTCAGTGAGAAAAACTCTGTAAAGTCACAAATTTATCTTAAATCCATCTTCTATCTATAAGTTCCTGGCACCTGTGCAGAAGACTGCTCATTTGTAAACACATTACACACTCATTTGCCTTCTAGTTTTACATCTGCAAGTTTTCCTTACAGAAAAATTCTGTTGATTAGTACATGATCTGATTGGTTTAAAGTAGCATATGATAGAATGACTAACAGATGGCTCATCAAAACGGCTGCCAAGTGTTTTTTTTAAAGTGCCTCCAAACATCTGGCACATCACGTAAAATGAATATACATTTATAAAGAATCTATGACCAAGAATGAATTAAAGTTGTTTTATTTTCTGTTTAAATGGCTTCATAATCACATTTTGATACCCATAATTCCATTGTTGGGTCACTTTCAGATGTACAAGCTGCTGCATTTCTACCCAATAAGATTAATGTACATTTTCAGGGATGGCCTGGTTCATAACTAAGACATTGACACACTTTTCCTGGTTGGCTGAGCTACAATTGGTGTCTCATGAGCATCTTTAAGTGTGACTTAAAGATTTTGTTACTATAGTGTACTCTCTGTTTTAAGGGAAGAAGAAAAGCACCAGCTTTCATGATCCACATGTTCCCAGTGATTTAAACCAATGACCTTTTGGTGTTTTCCTTCTTGGCAAGCCCTTATCAGAAGCTGAATTTAAATGTGAATCCCTCTCCCGTTTCTTTCCCATCAGAGATCGAGCGCCGTTTGTCCTGACCTCTGACATGGCATACGTCATCAATGGAGGAGAGCGCCCAACCAGCCGCTTCCAGCTGTTTGTTGACCTGTGCTGCCAGGCTTACAACCTCATTCGCAAGCACTCCGGGCTTTTCCTCAACCTCCTGTCACTGGTGAGACACACGGATACCTTGTTTGGAGGAGTAGTTCTACATTTATTTATGCTGATGCTGACTGTTTTTTCTCAGTCTCAGGCAGTTTTGGCCTCCTTTTTAAAGTGTCCACTCTGTTTTTTCTTGCACCTGCAAGAGCCAGAAGATATGCAGACAAAGAGCTGTTGTGCTTTCATAATAAATTAGTGTTTCCCTGATGTCCTGGAAATGTCTCTTAATACAATATGCCACATGTTTTTTTTCTTAAGCTTCTAAATATCCACTCAGTATGGCTTTTAAAAAAAATCTTTAACTGTACAAAATTCTACAGTAAACCTGAATAATGTAGCGCTCGTGTATTCAGATTTTGTGTTTATGTGTCCGTCACAGATGACATCGTCAGGCCTCCCAGAGCTGACCGGCTCTCAGGACCTGAAGTATGTTTCTGACGCCCTGCAGCCTCACAACACAGACCCAGAGGCCACCATCTTCTTTACAAGGTAACCGCATCCAAACCAGCATATCTCTACTTCTGTTTAAAACATGTCCTCCCATGAAGTGTTTAATGTCATTCCCAAACTTTTGTACAACCTCAAATGTCCCTTCCT
The DNA here is from genome assembly GCA_036025115.1 of Ambassis agassizii. NCBI lineage: Eukaryota > Metazoa > Chordata > Actinopteri > Ambassidae > Ambassis > Ambassis agassizii. The sequence continues at coordinate 4,092 of JAVQJX010106175.1, read as the reverse complement.
GGGAAATTCCCCTGTGCACAGTGGCTATTTTGGTCAGAGTTGTTGTGAATAATGTTCAAGGACGGTTCTGTTGTTCGCTGTTACAAACTCAGAAACCACCAGGTGGCAACATAACGTCAGGAGGGAGACAAGAATAGCTGCTGTCTCACATTACACATTAAAAAAAATACACACTGTTACTGGGGTTTTTCTGTCAGACTTGTTTGGCTGCACGCTGACAGAAAATGAAACAAAGGTCAAAAGAGCATGTTTACATTTGTGCTTTTGCTCTGTTCTTTCACCTTCATCTCTCTCAGGCTGATCGAGTCCAGTCTTGGAAGTGTGGCCACCAAGTTCAACTTCTTTATCCACAACCTGGCCCAACTGCGCTTCTCTGGTCTCCCAGCCAACGATGAACCAATCCTGTCTTTCTCACCAAAAACATACACTCTGAAACAGGAGGGACGCATCGTGCACGCATCCATCTTCTCCTTCCAGAAGAGATATAACCCCGATAAGCACTATGTGAGCCCCCTTTAACCTTGTTTTCTTATATTTTATCTCAAATCCAAACTTATTCACTGTTTTCTCTGTGCAGACCTATGTGGTGAGGATCCTGAGGGAAGGTCAGAACGAGCCACAATTTGTCTTCCGCACCTTTGATGAGTTTCAGGAGCTCCACAATAAACTGACCATCCTCTTTCCTCTGTGGAAGCTACCAAGGTAGGGCATCAGCTCTAATAAATGAAACCTAAAAGTAGATTGACTGTCCTATTTACTGGAGCTGTGTGTTTCCAGTGCATTAGAACAATAATAATCATAGGTATTAGTGTCAGACAGAACACACTCTTCAGCTGTGTCCCACATTAGATTGTGCTCTTTATTTTTTGTCTCTAGTTTCCCTAACAAAATGGTGCTCGGTCGCACCCACATTAAGGAAGTTGCAGCCAAGAGGAAACTCGAGCTCAACAACTATGTCCATAACCTGATGAGGAGCTCCACAGAGGTCACACAGGTACACTCAAAAGCAGCATCAGTATGCAGCTGTGTTAGAAACCAGAACAATCGAGTCATCTTTTCTTTTCTTTTTTTTATCTTCTAGTGTGACCTTATCTACACCTTCTTTCATCCAATCGCACGGGATGATAAGACAGAAGATTTGGATGCCACGCCCAAAGCACCTGGTGATTACCTGCATGTTTTATTTTCATTCTTAGACTGTGTTTTGGTTTCTGTTCAATGATATGTTTCAGGTTGTAACAAACACTGAGAGCATGAAAGGAAACCACTAGTTCATCTGAAATCAGATTGAAGCCCTTATTCTTCCCTATAACGTCAATGTTCAGTTCAGTTCCCCTACTCTAACGGTGAAGCAGCATGAACTGATGTAGCAGAGAGATGGAGAAGTTGGAAGGGCTCTCAGCTTAACGTGACGGAGAAGTATAAACCAGGCTCGAGTCCTCATTTTTAAATGATGTCTGGTATGTTGCAGAGCCTCCGCTGAGTCCCACCTCTGGTCGGGTTGAGGGAGAAGTGAAGCTGTCGATCTCCTACAGGAACAGCACTCTCTTCATCATGGTCATGCACATCAGAGACCTGGTAAAAAAAAAAAACCCCACACAGTCATGATTTAACGTTATTTTTTTCCTTCTGTCTGTTATTCACACATCAACTTCTTGACAGGTTTCTGAGGATGGAACAGATCCCAACCCCTATGTGAAAACCTACCTGCTTCCTGATCCACACAAGACTTCCAAACGCAAGACGAAGATCTCGAGGAAAACCAGGAACCCAACTTTCAATGAGATGGTGAGTAAATGTAAATATGATGGAAAGATGCATGTGAGAAGAACTCCAAACAGACTTCTCCTTCATCCTCTCCTTCCACAGTTGGTGTACAGTGGTTACAGCAAAGAGACCCTCGGTCTTCGGGAGCTGCAGCTGAGTGTGCTCAGTGCTGAGTCGCTGCGTGAGAACTACTTCCTGGGCGGCATCACTCTCAGACTCAAAGACTTTGACCTCAGCAAGGAGACAGTCAAGTGGTACAAACTTACGGCTGTTCCCTACTTCTGACCCCCCCAACCCACCTTTACCCCCTGAAGCCAGAATGACTTCAGCTCTCCCTCTCCAGAGAAAATCTGCTGCATTCAAATCATATGGGAAAAGTGAAACTTTGAAATATTTTAGTTTTAAATTTAGCAAACCAAATTGGTGTTTTCTTGTTATGAATCTTCTTGGATGCAGGATATGGCTGTGCTTGCAGAAACATCTGTGTTGACCTGAATCTGCTCACTATCAGATTGCCTTATTATGTTATCCCATATGACATGAATGCATGAAGACTCCTTCACCCTGAAAGGGCAACGAGAGGCAGTTCACATAAAAACCCTCAAAAAGGGGGAATCCGGTCGTCTTCTTGTTTCTTTTTCCCTCTATAACAGATTTTTGTGACAAACAATCTCCTTATTTTGTCTCTTTTTTCCTAAACTATAAGAAAGAGCTGTAATGTTTTGTACATTTTGATATTAGAGGACCAAAACAGCTTACTTTCAGAAGAGTATATATAGATTGTCACGTTTATTTTTTAAGGAATAGAAAAGGGGCTCATTTTTACTTTTTTCTTTCTTTATTTTCTGTATAGAAAAACAAAAATATAGAAGGCATCAGGGTTTCCGGCTTTGCAGCAGACTTCTATGTAGATTAGTCCAACACACCAGATTCCAGGAAATCAACAGTGACCTTATGATACCCCCTCCCCCCCCCCCCTTCCAAAATGTGCCAAACATAATGAAAAGGACAGCAAATCAAGCCACTCTCCCAAACAGCAGGGACTGGATCAGGGTGCCTTTGTTTGTGCTCACAATCTCTTTTTAATGCTCAACTTGGCCTTATTGCTCTCTCTCTATATATATATGTATTTTATTAACAATGGGATATGTCCTTATTAAAGAATAATCTATATTCTATAAAGCTATATCAGTAGTTCTTCCAGAGCAGGTCTGGTGGCGGAAGGTTTTTGTTTTTAATAACAGTGGAATGCCACTAATGCACACTACTTGGTCTGTCTCTCATGGTGTTACTTGACTATTTTCACACAGCACAACTTAAAAGGGGAATTTGTGTATCATAAGCTTTGGAGCACACTCTGGATTTAAAAAAAAAAAAGAAAAAAAAAAGATTGATGCTGATGCTTCCTTCAGGTGGTTCAAAACCAGCTGGAGTCTGGATGTGAGGCTGTTTCAGCTCAGGCAGAAACTCACTCCCAGTGCCTAACAGCGGTGTAATATAATACCATGATGAGGACCTGGGTTAGCAATAACTGCCAGTGAAGTCCAGAACCAGCCAGGTTTGAATGCATTTTAACAGAAAAAAAATGCACTGAAAAGGAAAAAAAAAAAGGGAACAAAATCCTGAGTAAGACATTAGCTGCTTTCCTCTCCACATGCTAACTTTAAATCTAAAGTTGTTGTAATGTTTAATAAAGAATTTAAGATGAATTTATCAACAAAAAAAAAAGATTTTTAAAAGATAAAGACAGTAATGATGTCACACTATGAATACTGGTGGCTTGATCCGCTCTTTTTAGTAGCTGTACAAAGAAAGTGTTTGTATTAACATGGCCAGTTATTTATTCTTAATTGGTGACCTCTAGCCAGAATGGATCAGTGTGTACTGTAATCCCTCTTTCCTAAATAAAATTAAATGTTTTTGGAACAAATATTGAAGTGTCACTGTGTCTCTCTGTTTTGAAGTCTTTGACCAGACTTGTCAATTAAAAAAATGTATGAGGTTAAGGAGGCAGCAAGCATTTAAGGCTTCCGTTAAGTCCTGTAATTGATTAGGGGCTTTTATTTTGAAAATCCGTCCGATGACAGCTTGTCTATCCCTTTCCGTCTATGTGTTTATACATTATGGCCCAATCTCATTCCGGTCCCTACGCACTACCACTTCACTACCGAGTGTCACTCCAAATGGAGTGTCACTCCCAGCTGCAGAGGACACTCCTGATGAAGGAGGAGGGTATAAAAGTGAAGTCAAACAAATGGGACGCCCTCGCTACCTGACCGGAAACAGGAAAGAACCGTTGCCATGGAGATGGACAGACGCTGCGTT
>JAVQJX010106087.1:0-13239 GCA_036025115.1 Ambassis agassizii | reverse complement strand
GATTATATTATTCTCAGTCTTTATTTCCTTCTTTAGTGTTAATATCATTCAAATTTTCATTGTGTGTGAACTCCGTTTGGTGTCGCTAACAGAATATTACCAACCTGTTGGCAATGTTTAATAGGGAAGGTTTAGAAATCCCCCAAATGTTTTGAAAAGACAGTCTGTATGTGCCAATAGTTTAACACGCCATTGATTAAACATTGCTGTCGCTGTCATTTATTGGCTCTGTGAAGATAATATTTTATTTCATGGATTTCCCCCTTTGTGTACCACTGTCCAAAATCCATTGTAAACTCCTGCCTATTCACAGTCAGAACAATGGGTACCAGGGGTTTTATCTGTGTACACAGCTTGCATAAACATGTGTGAGGCATACCGAAAACAGAGGCATGTAGATAAGGCTCATATCAAGCTGCGTAAAATATCGTTTCACCGCGCCACCTTTTATGTATTTAATAAGATGGATTTTCATTTTGTTTATTGAAGGGTTATTGAGGTGCACATACAAGAAATGATTTAAATCATTTTAATGTATTTTACTTACTTTTTAGTGCAGTATTATATTTGGACCAATCCCAGTGGAGCGCTTGTTTGCCGCTGTACTCAAGCAGCGCTCAGTGTACATGTCATGGAAGGCCAGGTTGTGACTGGTCACATGGAATCAAACAAGCTGTCAAACAGATTTGGATGTGAATTATGTGGATTGAGGATTCAGTTGGTTGTAGACATTTGGCACGATGAGTTTATCTGTGCTACTCCTCCCAAAGGACCCGAGCACAGAAGGTCAGCCTGGTATTACACAGAGAATTTGCTAGCCACTTAGCTTGTGTCGAGGCCAGTTTTTCGGGAAGATTAATGTTAAGACACTTGACAAAATTGACCACTAATTAGTGTTATGTGCCTCTTCTCTATGAAATCTGGCATTTTCAACACTTTTCTAATGTAAGTCTTCAGCGTCTTCATGCATTTGGATAGACATACAACAATCAGAGGAACTAGCAGCCTAGGATCAAGAAAAGACACTGAAAAAGGTCATAGAAAAACTAGTCTAACCTCTTCTCAGCAATTCTGCAAATATTTTTGAAGACACAACACAAAGTCCGCCCCATTTTAGATCACTGGTACATTAGGGTTTGTGATGGAATGGATGGTGATGGAAACCCGTGAGTGAGGCCATCATGTTGCCATTCAGACCCATAATGACTGTGTTTGTTGGTCACCCTGGAGCCTGAGGCTACTATGCAGGCATGTCAATTGATCTTGTTCTAAATTAGCCGTAACAGCTTATCTCTATATAGCCTTTGTGAGTATGGAGCTGCCATGCCTTTTGTAGTAGAAAGATTGCACAAATGGATTAGATGGTCTGTTTTCAACTCCTCTTCCTAGTAAGAGAGGGAGCAAGAATTTTAAAGCGTTTGAAACTATTGCAGGAGAATTCATAAGTAGTAGCCGTGGAGTCAAGATGTACAGTATTCTGCATTTCAAAGCCTCTGTGTGTGTTTAGAACAGAAACCCTGACGTAGTGGAAGACTGAAGAGAGGGAGAGAGAGAGAGGGAGAGAGGAAGTCCTCAAACCTGACTGGACTGGTGCTTTCTGGGCTATAAAAAGATGTCTTCTGTTTCCATCATGCTGTCTGTGGCAGCACACATGTGGCTCCATCTTTTATACATACAGTACTTTCCCCCTTTTATCCTCTAGGTTCATCCATTATTATTATTCGAAAAACAATTTAGTCCTTTTTAAAATTCAGATAAAAGCCTTCACAGACCTACTGTAAAATACCTCTTTGTTGGGAGTTTTGCTTTGAGGATGTTTTGCTACCTTACTCAGCATGCTTATTTCCTGCTTTTCCATGGATCACACAAGCAGCTTTGGCCCGGTGTTTCCCCCCCACCAACACCACCGCAGCGGAACACTAAATTGCTGTGTAGTAAAGCGAATTAAAGCCCTGGACCCCCTCAAAGTTTGATGTATGGGTGGAGGAGTATCAATGAGTAATTTGGCTGAGGTCTCGCTGAGTGTCGAATAAATTAGAGAGATCCGTGGCAGCAGCTTGTGACTCTGAACTTTTAATTTAAAGAGTTAGAGGTGCACTTTATTGCACCTTGCACATATAGCTCATTATCCTTTTTTACTGCAAAGCACCGTCACAGCGAGTACACAGATGGACCACATCTGTCATGATCTTTTTGTGTGTGTGTGTATGTGTATCTACTCCATTGACCACCCACACCAGCCGGTTGGCCTCTTAAAGTAGAATGCGCACCACTGTATTTGTTTGTATATGCGGGCACACGTGTATACAGCCATTCACCCGCTCTTCCACCTGGTGGTACAACATCAGGAAACACTGCCTTCCTTGGCTACTCCATCAGTTGGAGAGGATTTCCTGAGGCCTCCGAAGGAGCTGGGTCACACACACACACACACAAGAAAGATTCTCATTGTTTTTCAAAGAGCCTGTCACCTCCCACTTAGCTGTGTGGGCTTACACTCCAACCCTCGCATTACAGCTTCATTAGCATCTGCAAATCACAACTTTAAAGTGTGCTGAGTGTTTTCCCCTTCAAGGCACTCCACCCTTTTAAGATTCAGGTCACAAATTGCATGCCCCATCATCTTCTCCTATGCCCCAGTTACCAGAGGGACAGTAAGCAAAAAAGAACTGACTAGACTTATTTTCTACTGCTTACCTCATGCCAGTGCGGCTTTGTGTTCACCACTGCCACGTGCAAGTCCAAATTACAGCCTGCAGGCAGATGTGTAGGGGAGGTGCCAAGCAGTGCTTAGTGTCCAAGGCCTTATCCCAGCCTAACCCACCTCTCTACACACACGCACTCACACACACTGACGAGGGAGTGCCTTTGGGATTTTGGTACCTCACCCTCTGCTTCCTCTTTTGATGGTGACCTTCATCATGTACAGTGGGACGACCACTTTCTGCTTTAATGATGCTAATGATAGCAAAATGCTGTAGCCACAGGGTTACATATTATTTCTAATTCTGCCTTTTTTGTGTGTTTACAGTTAAAAATAAGTTATTTTTTATATGAGCAGCCACTGGTTGGTTGTTGTCTTGCCTTTTGCAGTTTGGGGTGTGGCTTATATCCCCTGACCTCTATTCATATTATGATTATGTGATGGCTATTCATATTCATATGACCTGCTTAGTGTGTCTGTGTGTGTGTTACTGGGACTGGAAAAAGGACCTCCCATTCCTATTTTAAACCCCCTTTGCCTCTTGGTGCACCACCCCCCCCATCACCCCACCTCTCCACCACAGACCCTCCTTTTGGGACAGGATTATTGTGTGATGGTTTGCTCATTGTCAGGATCACATCAGGCAACAAGAGTGTTTTCGCAAAGCAGACATCTGCTGCGCTCTGCTGCCCTTTTCGGCAGTGACGTAATGTCCTGTGGCAAGTCTCATCCATACAAAAAAAAATAGCTGGCGTATTGGCATACAGGAGAGGGCAGGGATCTGGGCTGCGATCACAGATTGTGGGGGTGGGGATTGAATGAGAGGCTTATGTTTGATTGGACAGAGGGGGGGTGGGGGTAACATTAATACTGTTAGACTTGGAGAAAGTGTGCATCAGTTCCCAGTAAATATTAAATTTTTATATAGACATATTTAATTGTTTCCTTTAGACCCAATAAACGCATAGAAAGCTTTCCAAAGACAGTGCCAATATACTGTAAGACAGTGGTATCAAAAGCATAGCCATAGCCATCCAACATATGGTCTTGTTGGTGTCTGTATTTTTGTCCAGTCCATTAAGCATTTGTATAGTTTGATTGAAAGGTGATGAGGTCAGGTGTTAGAGTGGTCTTCTTGGGCAAAACTGTCATTTCTTGTCGCTAAAGCTGTAGCAATTAGCCAGTGAATGGAAGTTTTCATGTGCTTGCGTGTAACATTTTCCACTGGTAGGTCAATAAAATGTCATTGATTTATTAATCATGAACGAGCAAAACAATCATCAGCTGAAGATCTAGTAGATTACATTAAGCATTAAAACATCCACCTTTTAGAACTTAAAAATATATATACCCAAGTTGCACATAATGTCCATTTACTTTTGGTCACATTGTGTATTTACCCTGGACAATCATTTATATTGAGTGAAATATTAAAGCAGTGGTTTTGTATTTTTCCCAACCCTAGAAAAGTCAAGTTTTATATGTGATGTGTGTCATTCCAAAGTTAATATTCCAACTTGTCCAAAAGGAATAAGTGTAGAACGAGCTGAATGGGTGGTTTGTTGAAGTCTAGCTCATACAATAAATTTGCAGTCAGTATGTATTGTAACAAAGAGAGCCAACACACCGACTGGACACCTCAGGAGGTTTAAAAAAAAAAAAAAAAACGACTTCAAATAAATGAACAAATATATTAAATAACTAGCAACTCAGTGTACCCCCTTTTACCAGTGACTGGCAGCTGTTGAGGGAGACCATATGGGCCCTCATCCAAAACGATGTGTGATGGTGCAGAACCCCGAACTCCATTAGCCCGTCTGAGCTTCAACTTTTTCTGGCCTGGAATGCATTCATCTGGCTTGTCCATCTCTGGCCCCTTTTCTTCTTACTAGCAATCAGCTACATTACAAATCAGAGGGGTCAGAGTCGGTTCAGTGTGTGATTACAAGCTTCTGGTCTCCACAGTGCTGACTCCACTAATGCATTGGATACTAAATTAGATTTCAACATGAGCTTCTTTTTTTTTTCCACGTCTCGGCGTATTTTATGAAACCACCAAGTTCATGCTAAGAAAACCCTTCACTGCTCAAATGCAGTCTGAGCACCCCCTCTTAGAAATCACTTTGAAGCACATTGAACCACTTTCATTTCAGAGCCTCCCGGTAGGTGCCATGCTACATTTTTGAAAGTGTACTCCAATCTGACAACGGCTTTGCCTCTTACAAGCAACCTCTGCAACCATGAGAGTCAGATCCCATTTCAGACCCATGGTATTGCCCCATGTAAAATCCCTGTCAGCACCTGTGAATGTCAGACATTCCTTCCTGCATTCATGTCTTGTGAACTTTGTGCATATAAATACTTGATTAATGATTTTAGTGAGACCTGGGAGATTTCAAGTTCTCCCACCCCTCCAGGCAAGAAATAAGACCAAATTAGACACTTGGGAGAGACCGTTTTGAAACATTCCTACAAAATTACCTCAAGCTATATTTACCCTTTACTCACTGTGAAATACAAGACTTAAAGATCTTAGCTTGATATTAAGTTCTTAATTGTTTGGAAGTTATCAAAATCATATGAACACTTGCAAGTATTTTCTTGCCCGAGGATGAAAACATACTCTTATCACCCAATAAAAGTGAAAGTATGGTAAGAAAGGGCAGGGATTGCTAATGTGCAGTTTTCCATATTAAATATAGTGCTTTGCTGCATTGTGTACGACTGTTAGCCATAAAGAGTTGTTATGGTGCCTTGCCCTTTAGCGTTCCTTCTTTGTCAAGCATCAAAATTACACACCCACACGATCAAAAGTTGTCATTGTAACATGACCCTCACACAATACACACCCCTCTCTCAATCTTTTCATAAGAGATTGTCCACATAAAGAGAACAAATAATATATTGTTCTGGTATCCAGTGGGGGGTTGGGGTTGGGGTGGAACTGCAATAATGTGTCCCACTTTCCCATTGAATCAGTGTCCTGGAATGTCCTGGAAGACAGTAAGCTTCAGTTTATAATGCACTTTTATTTTTTCCTAATTTGCACACCTCCATGAATTTTTAATTCTGTTCCTCTCTGTAACACACTCTCTGTGCGATAGTATGAAACAAAAAAAGGGAGCAGGAAATGGTCAACTATCAAAGCCCAATCCTAAATATGAACCAGCCAGTGTTGCTAAATAAAGCTCCCAGCCTCAGTCATGTGGATGTACCACAGATGCAACCTAATTTCCAATAAAGCCACATGCTATTGATTAGGCGAGACGTCATGCAGCCTGGCACACAAGTGAACTGTTTGTTTGAAATGATTTTGCCCTACTACCCCTGCTAAAATACACGACGTGCATATAATTGTAATGTAAAGACTTTTTTTTTTTGTCTTTGTCTTCCAGCTATGCTTTGGCAGATGAGGCCTACCGTTCACTTAGAGACCAGGACAAGGACCAGTGCATCCTCATCACAGGGGAGAGTGGAGCAGGGAAAACTGGTAAGCCAACAACACTGACTCCCACTAGTCCAGTGTCACCTCACCCTTACACTTACCTTTTTTTTTAATGCATGGTTCAACATGTGCATACCTCATACTTGGGCCCTTCAAGACGATTCAAGACTATTCCATCTATCAGGCACGGTAGTGGTAGTATCATGGTTCAGGCCTGTTTTGCTGCGATCTTATTATTATCTCATTATTGAAATTGCCAAATATCTGACCTAAATCCAATTAATTTGTTGTGGAAGGAAACTTTATGAGAAAATGCCTAGGAATTGTAGCCATTCTGTAGGGAGGAGTGGCCTAAAAATTCTTAGAAGCTGTTTTGGATGACTAAACAGGTTACTGGAAAGCTTTAGCTGCTGTTATTGTTGCAACAAGGAGGTCACAGAACATATTGAAAGCGAAGCTTCATATACTTTTACCACTCACAGATGGAATACATAAGTGACCCAGTGTATTTCTCTTTTTATTTGTTATGATTTGGATCATGTTTATGTAAAGGTATTCTAATAGCATCACAAGCTATTCAAGCACCTCTGTACCTCTAGGGTACTGATATCATCTGTAACCAGAATAAGTATGAAAACTTATCTAAAGCTGAAGGGAGAATTTAAAAAAAAAAAATCTTCCAGTAGTTAACCAATAATCCCCAAAAGGTTAAAGAACAGACTCTTTGTATGCTTTTGTTCAAGGTGGAGTCAAAACATCTGTCTGAAGAACAGCGTGTGCGATAAGGGTTGTTTTGTATAAAGCACATTGCAGATCTGATCTCCCATAAAAAAGGTAGTTTTTGTTTTGACACAATCATGTTGCTACACGAAACCCGACATTAACTCTATAGTGGCCGCACGTCAAATGATAGCGGCAGACGATTCAAAGTGTCAGGGCTGCGGTGCACGCATTTTGAAATGGCTTTTCACATCCCCATCCCTTTTATTCCGCTTGTTTTTATATAATAGTGTGATCATGTGCACATACCTTACAGAAACCCCACAGGGACACTATTTCCTGTTCTCGTGTCAGTGCTGCGTTGCAGGTAATGGCGATATTGAGTGTGGGAATGCAGTCGCAGCCTTCTCATAAAATATCTTCCTGTACAGTTCAGACACAGACATGCATTCATAGTGAGATTTTTTTTTTAAATCACCCTTAGGCATATTTTCCCAGCTTCACCAACACTTGATTGATTTTTTTTTTCACTTGGCTGATAGGAATTTCAAGTTCTAACTTGCACTTCCAAAAGTGGAACCGGCCACACAAGATTTGCAGTTTGAATCTATTGTGAGAGTCATCAGTAATCCGTGTGCTTTTGGTTCCAATTACAACTTAACATGTGTCTGTAATCAAAGCCTGGGCAAGGGAGACAAATAGAATGTATCAGCAAAGATGATATAATATCATAGTATTTTCGTCTGGGTTGGGAAATATTGTTTATGCTCTCATGAGTCAGAATGATCTATGATAACTTGTTTTATGATGCCAAAATGTGTAGATTTGTGTACTACTGTAACCGCCGCGTGAGATCATCCGCGATCCGTATTCTATGATAAAATATGGTACAACGCATCCAGGACAAAACAATGGAGGTTCAGAGCACAGTTTGACAGATCGTGTTGTTGTTTTGTTTTTTTCTTAGCAGGATGCTCTGGCTTCTTTTTATATGAAATGTTTTGAACCCAACCCCGCTCTTGGATATTAAAAACCCTCCATCCATACTCCCAAGGAGCTGTGGCTGCAGCCAAGTCAAAGAGATAAATTTGGATTTGGGTAATCTCATCAGCCCCGAAGCTTTGCTCTGAAATAAGGCCATCAAAACCCACCCCATCGATATGGGTCATTGACATTCATGTCTGTGTATGTGTGGGGAGGGGAAGGGGGGGGGGGTTCTCTCACCGCGCCTTCTATGAGTGCGAGGAGCTGTGATGAACATGATTATCAGATGCAACACAGTGTAGAGGAGACATAACATAGTGTTAGTGTCTAGGGGAAGTTTCTTATGCTGTACTCAGAGATAAAAAAAAAAATATGAGAATTAAATTATTATTTAATGACTTTTTTTTGTTGTTGCTTTGTGAGCATGTCTGGAGCTTATGGAGTTTATATGCCAGACTGTCAAACTGTCTTTACTGTCAAACTCTTTTCTATCCTCCCTCTTGGCACAACACACACACATCATCAGTTCTGGGTCATCTGGCTGGTCAGGAGGAGACATGATCCTGGGGCCAGCAGTTATCCTCCAAGTTTCTTTTTGAGCCTGTGTAATGTAGAAAATTGTTTGTTTGTTTGTTTGTTCTTTTTAATTTACAACACAGTCAGTGAAATCATTTCTTATGTGACTACAGTTCCTCACTGTACATTTAAATAATGTTTCTTCCCTATAGATCATTGGTAGGATGATGATAATATGATGCAATACTGGTCACAGAGAAACGTAACAAAAGCCGTGTCTGTAATGGGGGCCTCCTTCTTTTAGCTCTGCACCCCTAGACTAATGAATGCTCCACACCCTGACTTGATGGGTGTCAGGGGGGAATGATGTAAGGGGGATTTTTACGGGTGGGCACGCCATTTATATTCATTTTTTTGTTTTGTTTTTTGTCTGTCATGTCTAACGATTCATTTAACCTAATATTTATCTGTGTGTGTGTGTTCCAGAGGCCAGTAAGCTGGTGATGTCATATGTGGCGGCGGTGTGTGGGAAGGGCCAAGAGGTGAACAAGGTTAAGGAGCAGCTGCTGCAGTCCAATCCTGTGCTGGAGGGTGAGTGAAGATCCAGTTCAGAAGACACACACACACACACACACACAGCACAGCCCGACTTTTAGATGTAACAAAAATGTACTCATACCTGCACAGTAACTCCTATGAGTACAGCATTAACACACTCATTTTATCTCCTTAGCCGACTACACACACACACATTCCCACACCTCGGTGCTGGCAGATGTATTTTTATTTGAGGGGGGCAGTGAACAGGAAATGCCCGTGAATGATGGAAGCTGTGTGCCCGGGGTTCACTCTCTGTAGAAAACCCTTGCACATCTGCAAGAGTTTAGCTCACACAGAGCACAGTGGTGGGGGGTGGGGGGTCCTAAACACAATGTATCAGTGACACACTTCATTCTTTGTCACCCTTCATTTCTTCTACTCTGATTTCTCTCTTTATCTCCTCCTCGCCTCTCCGGCTGCCATTGTATCAGACCTAGCAGCCCACACAGTCACATTAACCACAGACTGAAACGCACATTAATCAGCTGTTATCAGACATTAAGCAGTTATGCTAATAGCTCTGTGGTGCATGACACATTAATAGCATTTTTGAGCTTTGAAAAGCTTCCACGTAGAGGAAAACTGTTCTTCGCACGTGCATGCATACAAATTCCTACCTTAAACCGGCACTTGAACGCCACGCTTGTTTATTTCGAAGCAGGGGCGCACATTGAAGCACTTTAACTTCAATGTTAGCATGACATCAAGGTTCAGTCCTACCCCTAAGCCTGGTAAACCCCCGGTGCTTTGCTTAATCCATACAGAATTATGGGGCTTCATCAGTACAAATGGCTTTGACATCCAGGCCTTATGTGATTGACAGCTAGGTGGAGGGAGACACAATGTTAAGCATCATTGATAATAAGGTTTGGAATATTGGTAATAAGGCTTTGGTGTAACTTCTTTGACTTTATACTTTCTGGATTAGCATAAATAAGGCATTGAATGTCTTTATTTATTCATATTTGTTGTTGTTGTTTTTTTTTTTTAGCTTTTGGAAATGCCAAAACAGTCAGGAATGACAACTCTTCAAGATTTGTAAGTATCATTACCCCACAACTAGCACTAACTGATCTTTACTAGAACATCACATTATTATTTTTTTCGTACTGATCTTGTGCTGACTGTGTGGGTGTTTCCACCCAGACACAGTGCTGTATATTTACAGTCAGCCTGATGGTTTAGACAAAACTCCTGCAGGTGTTCGCAGACAAGTAAACTAGTGGGAAACTAATAAGGATGACGTGTCATGTAGATGGATGCCCTTGAGACAGAATACACGTTAGTGCATGTTTTTGTCTTATCGTGTGTGTGTGTGTTCCACTACCTTCCCTCTGTTATTTAAAGCCATTATTGGATGTGCAGCAGCCCACACAGCAAAAGCCTCAGTAAAAATACTCTTTAGCAAATAACAGGTCCACAGTAATGCCTAATACAATATTTCTGTCCCTTACAAACTTTTGTTTTGCATAAGTTTTGATCATCAGTTGATCATCTCTGAATCTGTGTTCGAAGGAATCTAAAGCTTATAAGGGACCATAAGGCTGATTTATTGTCTGACAGAAAATGGAATGGAATCCATTTTGTTTTTTCGAACAAATTTGTTTGAGAACTGGTCGTTCAGGTTTCTTTCCTGTCAAGCCCATCAGAAAAAACTCAAACCTGTAGCTCTCTAGACACCAGTTCATGAGAGCCCGGTCAGTTTATCTGAACATATGAATCAAGCAGTTACTGTCTGAGTGCAAAGCAGGAACCGTCTCTCCAGTTAGAGCTTGGCCTGTTCTGCTCTGTTCTCGGGACCTGTCTGCTATTAATACATCAGAGGAGCAGGGGGGAAAAAAAACAAACACACAGGACTCTCTGTTCGAAAGTTTCAGAGGCCTGAAATGGTTTGTTTTAGTGCTCCAGTTGAAAGAATATTGCAGTGCTGTGGCTAAGGTTGGGATTTCTCCTCTCCAGTTATTTCTCTCCAGCAGTTCATGTTTATGATTGGCAGCCAGTTGTGTAGTCGTGTGAAGTATCCTTAACTGAACTCAAAAAGCGTCTGCCTCTCTGGTTTTTATCTTTTACATGAAGGTGAATACAGTATAGGACAGTGTGATATGTATGTTCACAGCTAACTGTTGCACTCTGACCCTCAGGGAAAGTATATGGACATTGAGTTTGACTTCAAAGGAGATCCCCTGGGTGGAGTCATAAGCAACTGTGAGTACTATGTTCATATAATACACTTCTACATATCTACATGTTGACTTTTATTTGACATCATTTTTGCATGGGTCCATCGCAAGTGCTTTTTGAAGTGCTGATCTGATCAAAAGTAAATGGACCCTATTCAAGCTGTACTTGTTGATTGATGTAGTTACGTAGATTATTGATTGATTGTCCACAAGTAATCAATCATTGTATATTATGCACAAATGAGTGGAAAATGTTCCTGTTTCCTGTTAACACTTCCAAACTTTCATCCATTGTTCAGCTTTAGAGAACTGAATTAAATGGTAACAGTGTGTTTGTGAACTTGGCGCAAGGAAGAAAAAAAAAAAAAAGGAGAAAGAACCCGAATAATAACCTCGACAAAAAAGCCGAAGAATGATGGCTGCCTGTCCACATACTTTTATCCATATAGTGTATTTTCATATTTTAAATGTGGTCAAAGAAATCAGAGTATATAACTCTCTCTCTCTGATCCAGGTATGCATTGTTAAACTTTTCAACATTTGCCGAATGGTGCCGGCTTTTTTCTCCCCTCCGCTTTCTTCTGTTTTGGTTTGATCTCGCCTCTGTTCACATTGTTTGGTCTGTGCCGGCTTCCCCGCCAGAGGTCACGGACAACAAAAGCAGAAGCTGACGGCCGACACACACAAACGAACGTCTGTACCGCTAGCCCTAAAAAGTCAATCCAACACAAGGGACAGTCTGTGAACGAGACATGTGATGACTTCAGACGGAGCTGGCAGGATGGTCGGCGAGACAGGGGCCGTGCTGCTGGAAGGATTTCTCTTTGCCTCACAGCTCATTATTTTCCACATATAATCATACAGTATGTGAGTGGAGGAAAAAAAAAGGCAAAAGTCAAATTCTAGGTGTAATTTGATATTTGTGTTAAGTTCACAAACACCACTATGGCCAGGCAGCCTTTAAGGTCCCTTGAGGCTGAAATTGATAAAGATGCTCTTCTGTTAGGTTTTAGCCTGAGTGTTCAGACAGCTGTCCACATTAAGGTAAAAAAAAAATAATGGAGATAAAAGTGGCTCCTCTGTGGTATTTGGTCTCATCCTCTCTGTCTCTTTGATCACTGCTCTGTAATGCAGCCAATGTATTATTGATGATGAGCTTTTATAGGGCGCCACATGTATGTGATTCATGGTTAGTGGGTGTCACAGGCTGATCCACCTCTGAACCCCAGAACTCAGTGAAGGACTCTTTATGCACAAATACACAGTAAAGTAGTACTTGTGTGCTCTCAGCACCCACCGCCTGCTGAGTCAGAGTTTACATAGTGTAAATATTGAGACTATTTTTCTTTCTTACTTTTTTTTTTTTTTACAACTGGAAATTTGATCACAGATACAATGGCAGATGTGTCTGTTTTTTTTTCTTCCAAAATATTGACTTTAGCGAAATATAAACTCTTCCCTAAAATAAGATGTTTCCTAAAAAGACAGATTGAACTCTATTATTCAGTGAAGGGGATCTGAAGCCTGAGCCTGTGATGTCGCTGAGCTCTGCCATTGCTCTTTAATTAAATCCTACTCCGCCTAATGCGGTGAGCAGATGAACGTCTCCCCTTTTAATCAGGTACTGTTGCACTTGGTGGCAAGCCGAGGCAAAAAAAAAGGGCTGACTCTTGATATCCTTACATGGTTTTTGCTCTCCCGCCTCCCCCGTACACTTCCTGTGGTGTTTATACACGCGGATAATTACCAATATTTGCTTTGGTCACCATGGCAACAGGAATTAGACTAGGAAAAGAGGCCATCTAAATGCTTCAGGTGGGGTTGAGCTCCATCTCTGAGGGACTAATGTTAGGAAATGACTCTTGTCATCATGTGTCATTATTTCCTTTTTGTTGTACTTTTAGATCTGCTGGAGAAATCACGTGTTGTGAAACAGCCAAGAGGAGAGAGGAACTTCCACGTCTTTTATCAGCTCTTGTCTGGAGCCTCAGATGATACACTAAGTAAGTTGTAAAAAAAAAAATATTAAAAGGCACATAGATCTGAGAGGAAAAGAAGAGAAGAACCACACAAACCAGGGCTCTAATATA